>RAOY01000009.1:622228-915417 GCA_009806085.1 Neurospora cerealis | reverse complement strand
AACCTCCTCGAAGGATTCCTTCCTTCTTATAGACTTTCTGGGTCTTGTGGTTGTGCGGTCAGAAGACCGACTGTACCGTTGGATTCTTTGTCTTCCCTTGATTCCGGAAACGGTCTGTTTCCTTTGGTGGGTTGAAAACTGGTTGAGAAMCCGGTTTTCTTAGTTGGAAGACTTTGAGGTTGAAAGAACAAAGGATTTCCTTTGTCTTCAAAAYCTCTTCCGGGCRCCACCCGCGCCACGATCGAGGTTCTAGACTGCGCTCAGTGTGCAGGTCACCCCAGCACCCTCTGCACCCTCTACGAGGGTTAGGGCTGTGTATGGGTATGGAATTCCAACTGTATATATAAATTCGAATATAATCGAATAGATCCAACCATAAATATAGGGTATATATTATAATATATTACGRGGGTTAGGGCTGTGTATRGGTATGGAATTCCAACTGTATATATAAATTCGAATATAATCGAATAGATCCAACCATAAATATAGGGTATATATTATAATATATATTACCCATATAGTAAATGTCATACTAGTATRGTATAGTATAGACCCGTAAATCGGTTATAAATATATAATTACCATAGCATACATATTAAGACCAACAAAAATACCTACGTAGCCTTTATATAAAGGCTACTAAGAACCGTCCTAATACTATAAATAGTATCCGACTTTAAAGAGGTTATATAATCCTTTATAAATACTTTCGAAGGAACCCTCCGAAAATATTTAATCGCCGTCGGAGGTAGACCGAAAAGTATACTATAATTAAACGACTACCTCGCTAAAGTACATAATTCGGACCCTATTATCTTCTACCGTATATATAGAAAAATGTAGACAAACTTTTACTAAAGTAGAAACTGCTAAGACCCTAATGGACTTCAACTCTATGTTATAATAGAAACATAACCTCCGAAAACAACCAGCTTATACTTATTAATAATTAGAAAAATGAGGTTACAAACCCGGAAGAGATCGTTTTTATCCGGCTAATAAAACCCCCCTCCCCCCGGACGTAGCCTAATAAATCTTCGAAATTCCCAATAATAATAAATTCTATAAAATCTTCTTCTACTATAGCGCAAATGCCCTAAGATTAAATAGAATTATACTAAATATATTCAAGAGTCTATAGTAGTTAATGTTGGAGATGTCCCGTGTCACGTGCGGCCAGCTATAGCACCCTTCACCAGCTATAGCCCCACCGTATAGGAACTTCCCTTGCCCTACTTTTAGACCTCTAGACTTTATATACAGTCTAACCTCTATAATATATTACTATCACCATTGATTCGTTCGTAGTCGTTCACCCTGTTTATAGTCAATCTTCCCTTCGATCTAAATTATTACCTCTTCTACCCTGCTCCTTAGGAAATTCCTAAGTACCTTTAAATAAATTTAGGTCGTAACTCTTTCTAAACTTGGACGGAACTTATACTCCAATAAAGAGTAGTAATTAATTACCCTCCTCTCTACGGCCGGTAAGAATATTAAATATTTAATAACTAAAGGGATTATTACGCTCGCCCTAATTAGAAAATTGGTCATATATAATATAGTAGGAACAACTCCTATATAATTAATTATACACTTTATAATATTTTTGATTAATAACGTAAAAGGAATTAACTATATTAAATAGTATAGTATTATTACTACCTTTAATATTAATTCGGTATTTTCCTCTACCTAAGTAAATAAACTATTAGAAGTCCTTACTGGCTCTAAAATTAGCCCGCTCGCCCAATTACCCTAATAATAGACTTTTATACAAATAAGAACTTTATATTCCAATAGGTTAAAATTAGATTTTCGTTGAATAATAAATTCTTATAAGGGTTCCTATAGTCTCTTATTTTATTTCTCCTTTTTTCTACCTCCCTCCTATACTAGTACTAAAACTCTACTTTCTTATATATAATTAATATAACCTACTTTACTATTTAATAAAACCCTACTTAAAATATTCTATATTATTTCCTACGAAGCTATAGATTTCTACTACCGGGTATATAACTTCAAGCTCCGGATTGATTACTATAAAATAAAAGCCCTCTATTTCCTACTGTATAAACGAAATACTAAAAAAAATCCGACAGGACTTTACTTAACCAATAATTAACACTCTATTTTGCTTAATCAGCTTATAATTAAAAATAAAATAACTTAGCGTATATTTTAACACTATATTCTTACTTTCTATATAAATATACTACTATTTCCTAAAAGCCTTTATAATTATAAGACTTTCTATACGGATTAATTAGGTAGTAATAATTGCCCAATACTTCTTTACCGTCGGCTTCCTACTTATTCTAATATATAGGGTAGCAGCCCTCTTCTCCGGCTATACGCGTATTGGATAAAAAGGAGGGTAGGTTTCTATTAATATTAAAAGTGTATTAAACGAGATTGAAACGGCCGTATTAAAAATATTATAAAAAATGATACCGGTATAGCGTATAGTCCCGAAATTAATCCCTTTCTAATTAGTTAGTATTACCCTACCCGAAATTATTGGACGAAAAATAATATAGGCCGCCGTATAATTCTATACCCTCCTAACTAATTACTTACTTACTTAATAGTTTTAACGACCCCTACTATACGGATAGTCCCGCTTATACGCGTTCGTAGATTTATACCTGCCGCCGGAAATATCGGATGAAAATATATTAAATAAAATTTAATTACCCCGCCTCCCTAACTTCTAAAGATAATTCGCCCCTAATTTAGCGGCCTTACCCTAAAGCTAAAAGAATTGGACCCTCTCCCCCAAAATAGACATAGAGGTCTACTAATTTATATATAAATTATATTACCTTACTAATTAACTATAATATTATAATAACTTATACTATCGTGTACTGCGGAAATACTTCGTATAATAGGTCGGCGAATATAGGTTACTAAAACTTCTACTCCTACTACGTCCGCTTCAACTACTTAATAGAAACATTCTATATATATATATACAGCGAACTTTCCAAAACAAACGTTACTTATTCGAATATCTGTGAACAGGCTGAACGACAACGAGCTAATCAATAATAATAGTAATATATTGAGTAGAGTAGAGGTCAAACTATAAAGTCTAGAGGTTTAAAAGTAGGGCAAGGGAGGTCCCTATACGGTGGGACCATAGCCAGTAAAGGGAGAAGGGAGCTATAGCTGGCCGCACGTAACACGGAACACCTCCAACAGAGAATAATCTCTTTAACTACAGAAATTCACAACCTACTTTTTAGTACTATACCTCCTATATATACAATTGACTAAGAATCGGTTAACGAGTAGGTAAAGTATTATAGCTTTGCAGTTACTCGTACCTAAGGTCGTAGTACAAAGCCTAGAGTCCCCGTTAGCGAATATATATAGTATTATATTGTCTATAACCGCTATAATAAACCCCGTAACTTTAAAGTAATAATCCGAAAATCCTCCTTACAAAAATATACTTGTAAATAGAAGGGGGTTATAAAGAAGAATAAAGATAATAGTCTTTAGCATTTTTAATTCCACCCTAACTTAGATTATTACGTTTACAATTACGGATAGTCCTAGCACCTATGTACATACCCTTAGTATTATAAAATGAAGCTAGAGATTCTTAAGAAAATCGACAATATATTTAAATTTAATACTATACAAATTCGAGAGATTACTTTCATAGTACGTAATAATTTTCCTGGTTTAGTACATACGAGAACGGATATATATAACGTACGCGTACATATTCACCGTTATAATTTCAATGTTTATACTCCAACTAGCGCCCTAATTAAATCGTTTAATAATTATAATATTGAGTATATCAAAAACATAGATCTAGACGATAAAGAGAGGTTGCTAGGTCTTGTTTTTACCTTTCTAGCTTATATAGGTATGGTTAGGATATTTCCTAAGGTTATAATTATCGACAATATATATAATACTAACCGGCTTCATTATTCTTTTTACTAAGTATCTAGCGTCTTTTCTATCGGTTCCATCTTTTACTTATATCTTTAGTATTATTAACAACAAGAAGGAAGTAGCCTTTAACTTCCTGGTTGAAGCTACTAAAGAGCTAAGATTACAATATAATCTACCTACTCTAACCGTTATTATTATAAATAAGTAAAAAGAGATGAAGCAATTCCTAGGAAGGGTATATCCTAATACCTAGTAATAGTTCTATTTATTCTATATTGTTAAGAGCGTGCTATTTAACGCAAAGAAGAAGTGGAAGAAGAACACTAGCATTAACGATAATAATAATTCCGAGGATAAAGCAGGTAAAAACGAATAGGAGAAGCCGGTTACCTTCGATTTAATTAATTAGAGTATTTGCTTATTAGTACGCAAACCTAATTCGATAGCGGTAAGATTACTAACGACCCCTATAATATTGTAAGTATATTTAAACTTATAATGTATACTAAAACCGAACTAAAGTACTAGGCTACCTAAGAGAAGTTAAAGACCTAGTTCTAAGCCTAAAAAATAATTCTTCGATATATTTAGATAAATTGGCTCCCTATTAGGGATTAGTAGGTAAACTATTATATTAAAAAGTTTAAGACTTGGTAACATCCCTAACTAATTTAAATAATTTTAGTATTAAGGGTTACCTTCTCAATGGTAATAATAATATTTATAAATTTATTATAGCTATTTGTAACGAAGGGTAATCTAATCTACCTAAGGAGGATAGTTGAAGGTTGATACTATTAAAAGACGTTCGGTAAAACTAAAAGGTTCACAACAAGTATGGTAGCGTTATACTAGTCTCAGTAATAATAATCTATTAACTACTGTCGAACTATTTAATAATTTAAGTTCTCTAGTCGTCCCTTTATACTCTAATGCTTCTAATTACATACATCTAGCTTATTAATTGTAGACTAGCTCATCTTCGTAAGTATAGCTCACCTTTGGTTTACTTTTATAAGCTTAATTCACCTTCATAAACCCATGTTTATTTGTAAGCCTTCCTTCCTTATTATAGTTATATTACCTAGCCCTCACGTAGCTATTATATACCGTTAGTTTAATTGGCCCGTATCCTTTATTTAAAGTTCGTAATACGATATTTCCCCTCCGTAGCCGACGTTTTCGACAGCCTTATCAATTGTCCTAGTATTAATTATTCTTTGATTCCTAACGTATCCTATTAATTTACGCATTAGTAAATTTCCTCCTTCTCTATTGTAATTATATTATTATTTTATATCGAAAAATATCCTTCTAAGGCGGCTACGGAGTAACAATCCTTATTAACCTATATTAAAAAATTTGGATCTTCTAGTAATCCTTATCGCTTTTATTCTTAACGTTCTTTAATATACAAGCGGCTTTCTAATTTTGAGAAGTATAGAGAGTACGTCCGTTACGCCTACCCTTATAAGAGTATAGATACCGATGCTGAATATTTATTATTTCCTTCTACCTTTAATTCATTAGATTACACTAACCTTATTTTAGTAATTCGTATTTTAGAAGAGAGGGTTCGCGCGGTCTAAACGAAGTCTAAAGTTTTAAAAGATATTAAAGAGCTTTTGCGATCACTTTAGGAGATTTCGAAATCCCTCAAAAATCGGGCGCTTCGGTTGGTTAAATTGGAATAGGAGCAAAAATGCTTATATTAGAGGTGTCCCGTATCACGTACGGCTAGCCATAGCCCTACCGCACAGGGACCTCCCTTGCCCTGCTTTTAGACCTCTAGATTTTATATATAATCTAACCTCTATATTATATAATACATTATTATTATTAATTCGTTCGTTATCGTTTAGCCTATTTACAAGTTATAAGCCCTCTCGACGCAACAATCGTTAACCCTTAATCGTGCCAGCGATACCCTCTCCTTCTCAACGTCGCTAACAACCAATAGAAACCCCTAGCATTGCCTTCGACGTTACATCGCGACCGACCTCATTCAAATAATCTCAATAATCGCTATACAACTACAATCGTCCTCCCCCTACCTTTCCTTCTATTAATAATTAATAACGACTATACGATAGGAGAAATCTCTTTACTCATCGTCCTTAAGGGCGAGTCCAACGTTGATAATAAATCGCACGTTGCGCTATAAGTACAATTGCGCCGATATCCTTAAGTATATTACTACCGACGTTATTAAGCCGGATAAGGCCACCAAGCCAGACGAATACAAAATCTAGCGTACTAATGGAACTAAAGCTATAAAGATCATTCAAACCACCCTCAAAGATAACAAAATCACCACTACCCTCAATATCAACGGCTGGGACCAGGACAATACCGACCCTAAGTATCTCTACGATCTTATCCGCAAAACCGTTGGCAAAATTACGAACGAAACTCGTACCAACATCCTCGAAGAATATACCTCTCTTCGTCGTACCAATTTCGATTCCATAGCCTTATTCCTTATTCGTTATAACCTTCTACGCAAGCGCATTACTAAATATAGCCTTAAGATCGACGAGAAGGTTTTAGTTCTCAACCTCTATAATATGGTTAAACGCTAATATATCGTCGATGCCAAATTCTGGGCTGTAGAAGTAAGTTTACTACCCTTCAACTCCTCTCTCATTTGTTAACCCTTAGTAATATAGAGGCTCGTATAATTAACTTTACTATTCAAATTAAGAAGACAACCTCTGCTGGCAGCACTAACAATAAAAAAGATTCAAATAATAAGAACGATAAGGACCGTAAAAATTATAAGCAGGTTACTTATTCTAACTACGGCCAGGCTATGCGTAACGACTTTAAGTACTTCCTTTATAGTTATTATTATAACCTTTGTATAGCTAATTACTAATGGTGTGACCTTAATAAGGCTCCCGCTAATTGGAAAAAGAAGAAGGAGGCTATCGAGAAGAAGGCTAATTCTACCAATACGAATACTACCGTAGTAATTAGAGCGACAAATATCAATTTAGCCACCTCTAGAGCTACTAGCTCTACCCTACTCTTTAGCAACTTGGGCTTTGGAAGCCATAACCTTACCCATCTTACTAGTAAGGATTTTCATTAGAGTTTATAGCGAAATTAAAGTACGTTAATTTATGCCAATTGTAATACTTAACGTATAATATCGCTAAAGTCTAATAGGCTCCTAAGGCAATAATAAACCCCTTAAAAGACTTAATAATCTACGACTTTAATTGTAGCTCCAATATATTCAACTACGTTCAATAGTTTACAAACCTTTAACCCCTTCCAGAACCGGCTAAATATACTATTAGAGATGGTACGGTTACTTTATTATACTATATTAGTATAACCGAATTAATAATATTAACTAATAAGAATTTCAATATTCGAGTCCGTATTATTAAAGACGTTATCTACTCTCCTTCGACGCCAGCCCACTTACTATTAACCAAAATACTACTTGAAAGTAGTTTGATTTGGAATAAAAAGACCAACTAAATTAATTTCTAGAACCAGGAGTGTACTATTCGATATAATTATATTAATGAGTTGGTAGTCCTTCTACTAATTTAACCCTTTAATTCCGATTAGTTAAGGATCAAGATTAAGAACGTTTTATTAGTATTTATTAACTATTTAATAATATATAAGAGAATAATATACGTAGGTAAAGAGTAGGTTATAAAAGATTACTAGGAAGTAGGCATTACTTTTAATAATACCTAAATAAATTTATACCGTTACAACGATTACCCCAATCTAATTTATTTGTGCAGACGTTATTCAATATAACCACCTGAACTATTTAAAATGACGATATTATATCTACTTTATGTATGAAGTTTCCAATTATTAATAGGTTGATTTCTATATGATTAAGGGCGAGGTATTTACTAAATTAAAGTAATTTAAGAAATGGATTGAATTCTAAGTAGGCCTTAAAATCAAAATCGTTAGACTCAACGGCGGACCAGAATAGGGGCATCCAATTAAAGAGTTTCAGAATAATCAATTGTATAAATAGGCTAACGAAGAGGGCGTTCAAATCAATAAGATAACTACTTATACCCTATAGATAAACAGTAAACTAGAAAAAGCTAGAGCAATTATTATAGAGCGTTCTAGAGCCCTCATAATCGACCTCAATATCCCACCCTATCTCTAATCCTTCGTTATTCAAAGCATTATTACTATAATAAACCTCATACCTTCAAAGGCAAATCTAGAAGGCAAAAGTCTATATAAGCTGCTCTACAAAGCTATCCCCGGTTACTCCAAAAATAGATTTAACCTATAGATTAAGTATTTATATAATTACTTTTATATTGTATACTACTGTATTAAACCCTAGAAGCGCACTAAAGGTAATAAGTTAAAGGAATAAAGCCGCCCTAGCCGTCTAATCGAATATAATAATGCCTCTAGCCGTATCTACTGGATTTGGGACACCGAGACTTGCTAGATTATTCGAACTAGTGCCGTAAAGTTCGTTAAAACAGACCAATTAGAATCCTTAGAAGAGGAAGCTCTCCAATATACAGTTATCTTTAACGACTAAATTATTTAAGAGACTAAAGATCTTACTAATAGTAGAATCCAATACTAGATTAATATTACTAGAACCTGCACGCCAATAAATTCCCTAACCCTATTTAAATAAATCACTAATAAGTTCAATACTATAATAGAGAAGAAAGATATAGCCTTCGAACTCCCACCGATTTACTACCTTACTCTAAAAGCAACGAAGTCTAGAGAACCAAAACCATCGTCTCCAGAACTCCAACCAACAATACCGTTGCTTCCCGACCAACCCATACAATCTATAGAGTAAGAGGAGGATGGATTTATTGACCCCAATAACCTTAACGAGGAGAATCCTATCCTAAATAATATATTTAAAAATATTTATAAAGACACAATAAAAGAGTTCAATACAGAAGATACTATACTAAAGGTACAACAAGAGTAAGAAATTCCCAAAACCGCTATGCATCTCAAGAAGCTACCCAACTTAACTTTCGAAATAGCAAAATTCGAACTCGACTCTCCTAAATTTATACACAGACAATCGGAATCTCCAGACCTACTCTTACTAAATGTTGGAAGTCCGTGCCCAGGTTGCCTAGTAAATAGCACTGGGCCGCCCATTTACCGGCACTCCCTTCCAAGTATTTAGGCTGCCCTAGTTTCCGTTTCTCCTCTTCCGTTAGACAACAACAATCAACCCCTTTTTCGTTATCGCCTTTTCCAGCCTGCTGACACTAGATCAATCCTAATAACCGCTAGAAATACTAGCAAATAAATTAATATAATTAAAATTAATATAAGGTAACTAACCCTCTAAGGAAGCCGCTAGGGCACCTCTAGAAGTAAGAGAAGGTAGACCTCGTCGTTCAGCGGCCAAACCACCTAAATTTAAGTATAATATCTAACGAGTAATTAATAGTAATAATAACGTTATAATCCCAGTCCACAACTCCCTGCATTCTTCTATAGAATTACTAAAGCTAGCTATGTGATTCGCCTCCCCGAATATTACCTTATAGTAATAACGATACTTTATAACCTCGCTATTATTAAGATACACTATAATATCTCTAAGAACGACAACCAAGCCGTTAAATTAGCCAACTATAAGTTATATTGGTTATCAGTAATAGAAAAGTAGGTTAAGGTATTGGAGGAAATTAGTGTTTACATTCTAATTAAAAGGATTAAGGATATAAATATCCTCCTTAATAAATAGGTATACAATAAAAAATATAATATCGATTTAAAGGAGCATATAGCTAGAGCTAAATGGGTAGTCTATAGCAACTTCGAGCACAATAAGTAGGATTTATAGGATATCTACACTACTATCGCCAACTCTATTAGTAAGGCTCTTTCTTTATATTATAGCCATCAACAACTTCGACTACAAGCAGTACAACTTCAATACCGGATTCTTAAATACCTAATTCCTAAGGACGGCAAAAAATATTACATTAAACAACCGACTAGTCTTAGAAAGAGGAATCGTCACAAATTGGTGTACCAACTAGTTCGAGCCCTATATAGACTAAAACGCAGCCCTCTTTTCTAATTTGAAACCTTACTACCAATCCTTAAGGGACTAGGCTTCACCCCCATTAGCACAAATCTTTATCTTCTAATCAACAATACCCTAGGCGCTATTATAATTCTTTACATTGACAATTTCTTTGTAGCTGCAGCCAACAAGAAGATTATCACCCACATTAAAGGAACCTTAGAAAAGAAGTTCAAACTCAAACATCTAGGCCTAGTAAGAACCTTTTTAAGCTTTAACATCATTAGAAATCGAATTAAACGCACCGTCTTTATTTCCCAAGAGCGGTACACCAAAATAGTCATCGAAAAGTTCACAAAAGGTCTCGCCAAAGGACAACACCTTCACCCGACAAAAACTCCCTAGCCCCCGGACTACAAGATCCACGGGGGTGAAGAGGTTTCTAACTTATAAAAGCCTTATATTAAGAATATTAATTCCCTCAATTAGTTATTAACTAGTACCCGCCCTAATTTTATATTTACTATCAATAAAGTTTATAAGGGTAATACCAAACTAACCAACTATTATATTACTATAATAAAATACTTATATTAATACCTTACTAGCTATCTAGATTTAGGTATTATTCTTAAAGGAAACTTTTTATCGACTAATAGTCGTATCCATCTATAATTTAGAGCATATACAAATACCTCTTTTACAAACAACATTCCAAATAGGAAGAATACTACTGGGTATATTATATTCTTTACCTACGGTCCTATCCATTGGAAATCTAAGAAATAGAGCCTTGTTACAACTAGTATAACAAAGGCAAAATTCGTAAATCTAGTTCCTACAACGAAGTTACTAGAATAGATTAGAAGCATATTAAAAGACCTAGGTCTCGGAGTCGATACTAACCAGATCCTTTATCTAAATAGCGAGAATGCTAGGAACCGGGTGTTTAACGTAAACGTACTAGCTCGTAACCGCTATATCGATTACAATACAAGTAGTTGATTCAACAAGCGGAAATGAAGGTAATTAACGTAATCCATTTGGCCGGGGAGGACATGCCAGCAGACGGATTAACGAAGGCATGGAAGGCGGATAAGCACGCAAAGTTCGTAAAGTTAATTAGCCTTGTCCAACAGAAGGTTCCCTAGACTTAAATACTAAAGGAGCTATTATTATATAAACAAACACCATATAAGTAGTATCTCGACTCTATTAGAGAGTCTTTGGGTCTACAGGGGCATATTAGAAGTATCCTATGTCACGTACGGCCAGCTATAGCACCCTTTACCAGCCATAGCCCCACCGTATAGGGACCTCCCTTGCCCTATTTTAGACCTCTAGACTTGTTAGTCTGACCTCGACTCGATACAATATGTTACCATCATTATTAATTCGTTCGTAGTCGTTTACTCTATTTACAGTTTGGCTATAGAGCGACGAGGTCTACCTTTATTTACCTCTTGGTATAATTCGTATATATTATTATACTTAATGGGTTAGCTTCCTTATATTGGCTATACTTAGGTAGGTTGTTAGGTCGAAGACTAGGACGTAATCTACGTAGGCTCTAAAGTTTAAGTCGGAGGCTTAGGGCCTTAAGTTAGAGGCTTAGGGGTTTAAACCGAAGGCTATAATTATAATTTACTAATTCGAATTATTAAAAAGGGGGTATATTATTACGTACGGCTTAAATTCGGGGTCCTTATAGGACGTAGTTGCGTGGCTAATGCGGGTTATTATAATGTATTAAGTAATAGAGTACTTAGTATAGTATATACCATTAGCTCGTTATTATTATTAGAGGAAGTATATCTTTCGCGGGGTCTTGGATATTTGGACAGGGCGGCTATGATTGTTGGAGGGGGTCTGGGGACGGAGGAAGATGTTGCTATTGAAATGTAGTAATTAGCGACGAAGGAGCTAGGGAGGACTCTTCGAACTATTATTGATATAAGGGGTCTAGGGATAGCAATAATAAGGCTGGAGCCTATTATTGAACTGTATATTATTGAGGGGAAGCTAGAGCTTCTTAGGGAGTTAGAGCTTCTAATAGGGTTTAAATAGTTTAGGGAGATAGAATTACCTCTAGTAAAAGCAGTAATATAATAATTATCTCTTATAGCTTCTTTACAAGGTATTAAGGGGGTAGTATAATAGCTTTCTATTAGGTCTAAGATTAAGGCTATAACGCCTTACTATCAACTTTTACCTAGATTTAGTAACTGCTATCTATAACCTTATTGATTTTATTAACGGTCTAGTTAGAAAACATAACGTAATATTGTACGATATTACTATTATTATTACGAATTGGATCCTTCTAATTGACTTGATCCTCCTTAAGGAAGGTTATTGCGTTGGTTCCTACAACTTTATTAGTATAAGAGTTCTAAATAAATATAATGCGGCAGTGGAGATTATCGAAGCCAATAAAGTAACCCTTCTAGGCTCTAGCTCGAAATTTATTACCCTTGGGACGTATCTCTAGTTTAATAAAGTAATACGCAGTATAGAAGTAAGACCTCAAGTGCTTAATATATAGCTTCTTAATCTTATTAAGGAAGTTAGCGGCTTCTACAAACAATTCCTATAGGCTTCTGCCGTTGTATACCTTTAAGGGAAGAAGGTTGAGCACTCTAACGATGTAATTAACGACGCAAGGCCAGAGATGCTCTAGAATGCCTAAATCTATTATTAGAGCTCTAGCCCGTTACATAAGGATGGCACCAGCTCTCTCGATCTTGCGTTATATCTAAGGAGTATAGGGTATTGATTTAAGAAGCTCAACTCCTTCTATACGTACCCAGTCAACGAGTTTACTACACTAGAATTCCTTAGTATTGAAGCTAAACTCTAAGCCGCCATCAAGGCCAAATGCCTTGATTTTGAGTGCACCGCTCTAAAGCTCAGCCCACCTTTTGAACTCTTTAATTTGAATAAAGGCATCGTTCTTATTAACTATAAACTTAGCCCAGTAGAAGCCAATTACTTTATTAATAAAACTGATTATATATTTATATCCTTTATAACCTACGAGGGTATAGGAGACGACGTCCACGTGTATATATACTATGGGTTGAGTCGTAACCTTATTGGTAATCTTGGGAATAACATCGTAAGCTTTGGCTTTTACGTATGCCTTATAAAAGTGATCTTGAGTATTACTTAACTTAATACCAGCCGCTTTATAAACTTTAAGAACCTAGTCTTTGCCTACGTGCATAAGTAGACGGTATATTGTTGAGTAATTGATTGAGGCTATTATAGCGTAACGGGTATCTTTAGGAAAGTCTTGCTAGGCGTATACTGGAAGGACTAGAAGGTTATTAATCTATTTGCATTGAATCGTTACCTTACCGTATACTATAATCTAATTAGTACGTATATCCTATACTATGCTGTTATCGAGAAGACCCTTTGTTATAAGTAGATTTGCTAGGGTAGAAGGACTATAAATACAAGTCTTATTCTAACCCTAACGTTTATATTATTAAGGGTAACTATATAGAGCTTAACGGTACCTATATAGTAGGCGTAAATTGAGCTTCTATTACTAACTGTATATATAACAGGGTAGGGAAGAGGCTATAAATTTATAAACTATTTAAGGTGGTTGAAGATGTTGGAAGCATAGCCTAAATCGTAAATAACGAGGTTATAAAGACCGTCTAGTTATTATTATTATTGCCTTTAAACCTATTGGACTTTAATAAGATCATTGTAAGTATATTAAAGTTAAAATTAATTAGAATTGTTTATTAACTAGTTTGAGTACTATTAATACACTAAATCGCGTCTATTAGGGGCTCTAGTAAAAATCCATACTGCCAGCGCTTATACCGCTTATGAATGAATGAATGAATGTATTTTACGACTACGTTCTACCAATACTAGATAATAAGTCGTGCCCGCGACGGCGGCTGGGCATAGGTACATTGGTGCGGGGAAAAGCCTCCTAGGTCAGGCACTAGCGTGGCCGTGGGCTGAAAACCCTAATGTCTTGTTTGTGTAGTCTTAGCCTCACTATTTTATTCCAGGCCTTCTAATCCCGGGAAGGCGAGTACCTCTACGTAAGGCAGCGGCTCGTCGTCCGGGTCGGGGGTCTCTGCCCGGGCTACCCTTATCCCCTAGTAACCTCCTCCTTACAATACTTGGATGTGTATGTATCCCTCGTCCTTAAGGGTCTAAACTCTTGCGAAGAACGTTGCGTAGCTCGTGCCGAAGGCTATCGGCGTGTCCTTTACCGCGTTGGGGTTGCAGTATGTAACTAGTAAGCAGATGAAGAAGTGTCCTTTCTCGCGGGGCGCTCCGCATGTGCAGTATCGGAACGTTTCGGGGGGGTAGTTGAAGCGGTCGTAGTAGGAGTAAAAGTCCTAGTAGCCCGTCCTTTCCCCGACCTATCTCGCTATGTATTTATATAGTAGGACGAGGTAGGGGTTATTGTCTTTGTACCACGGTTGGTCCGCGAGGTACGGGGGTTTGTTGTCGGCCTAGTACAGGTCCGGGTCGGATTCGGGTAGTAGGGACTATTGTCCGGGGCGGTATATCTATTTACCGGCCCCTAGGGCGAGCCAGCCCCGGAGGGCCGGCTGCCGAGGGAGCTACAATTCGTCGGGGGGTTCCTCCGGGGGGGGTTGTAATTCCGCAAGGGCGTATAGCCTAGACTACCCTCTAGGGGGGGACCTTCTTAGCCTTTATATAAGTGGGTGCGAGCCCGGGAGTGTATATAACCTAGCGGCCGTTCTCGCTATCTCCCTTCCTAGGATCTCTAGAGGGACTATCCCGGCCAGCTAGAACGGGATCGGTCTAGCTACTATACGCTATATCGGCATCGTCTTCCGGAGTACTTTCGACGCTACTATCTCCAATTTATAGAGGGCCGATTTAATGTTGGTAGATACTAGGTTGCTTCTTTTTGTGGGCTTAATATACCTGGGAAATAGCGCCGCTATTCCGTATATAAGTATCGGTATAAAATAAGTAGTAAATAATTATCTAGTCGAGCGTAGGGTAAGACCTCGTAAGACCTAGTTAATTCTTACCGATAGTCCTATTACTACTATAGCTTTGGGTATACCTTTCCGAATTTATATAGCGAGCGAGAGTGTAGTATTTAAGTATACCCCTAGCTACTGTATCTCTTTTTAAGGCCGGATTGGTCCGGCAGGGGTGCTAATAGTAACATTAGCTAGGTTTCGCCAAATCTTCTTTACGTCTTTGCTCCGTAGTAGGAGGTAGAGTGCTTCTATATTCCTATAGTCTATCTTAAAGCCGAGGTCGATTACGCGTTTGTATAAGTCCGCGGCCCTATGTAATACAGTATATAGTATTTATATAGCGCCGCGGCCTATTATAAAGTGGGCGATATCGTTTGCGTATAAGAAGGCCGGTCCTTAGTATCTCTTAGGGAGGGATAACGTAAAGAGAAGGAAGAATATAGGGGACTAGGGGGACCCTTATAGCAGCCCGTTACTCGAGTGGAAGCGTTTCTTTGCCTATCTAAAGGTAAAGCTCCTATTTATATAGAAGTCTATAACGAGAACAATTAGTAAGGGAGGCTATCCTTATCCGCCTAAGACTTCTCCGAGCTTATCTACCCGTATAAACCGGAAGGCGGAGTCGATATCGTATATTATAATAATCCTGTATAGTCCGAGCCGGTTGGCTCCCTCCGCGTCGTATACGAGTGCTATAACCCAGTCTGTGGCGGATTGGGTTAGGACAGTTCCCGCCGTGTCTCTAGGGATCAATTCGGCGTTAAGGGCGATTACAATCATTCTCCTAGCGACCAAACGTTCAATACCTTTACCTATCGTCGATAGTAAGGCAATAAATCTCCAGCCTTTATAGCTATGCGGGTCCCTACCTAGCTTCGATAGCGTAACTACCTAGGCTCTTTTAAACACCGCTAGGAACTTTCCTATCGCGAGTACGGCGTGTGTAATAGTACGAATGGTAGGGAGGATTGGTTCCCACGCATCTTTAAGGATGCTTAGTATAATGCCGTCTAGTCCTAGGGTATTAGAACTGTATTTAAAGAATACCTTGCGGATCTCCTCGTCTAATAGCGTATCTAGGACCTATTGTGTAATATCCTATAGGAGTATTAGACCTTAATATTAGTACGGTAAGAGGGGCTCTTCCCCTACTAGGCGGAAGGCTACGTTAGTTAGGTATATTACAATGTCTTCTAGGTCCGTCAACCTCCTATCTTACGTATTAATTAGGGTAGGCCTATCGTCCAGGGGATCTTTTCGCTATTAAAGTATATTGCCTAATTCCTTTAAGGTCTTCGCGGCGTCTATTTTCCCGCGGTAGAAGTCTATACGTATCTCCCTATAGGCCCTACGGTAGACTACCGTGTCTACGTCCCTTGCCTCCGCTAGGTATTTGCTCTATTATAGTATACTCTTCGGTTTCCCTCCGAGTGCGATAGAATATTCCTTGATAGTGCCTTTAAACGTATTTGTGAAGGATTATACGAATTCTTCGAGTTCGTTGGGGGATTGTGGGGTTAGTATTATCCTCGGGAGTCGTTTTATTAAAGCTAGGTATACCTCCTCTGCGTATGTAGGTAGGAGTGTATGCTTCTTTTGGGGAAGTATGTTCTTATTAGTTGGGACTATAATAACGAGTTTACGGTGGTCTGAGACCTACGCGCCTATTCTTATGTAGGCTCTTTCTATGCCGAACGCGAGGTCTAGGGTAGAGTGCCCGTTCGCGTGCCTGTGTATCGGTGTGCTTGGTGTATTGAGGAGGTTGAGACCCTATATTGCTATAAGTTCTTCGAGTTTATCGCCTCGTTTTGAGTTGCGGAACTGGGGGTCCTAGGAGGAGTGGTGGGCGTTGAAGTCGCCTATTATTAGGGTGTGTTGGATTTGGAGCGATGGTATGTACGCTTTGGCTGCTTCCGCTTGTTTATTTTATAGGTGCTAATATACGTATATGATGTTGGCGCCGTTGACGGTTGTTGTGGTAGTGTGTGTTTGGGGGGGTGAGTGGCGCTAAGAATTCGTATGTTTTGGCGACGTATATTGCCGTTCTTATCTCTCGGTCGTCGTGGCCGATTGTATAGTAGCCGGGGTGTCTGCGGATCCTACCTTAGGTTATAGTAGGTTCTTGTACGTAGACCACCGGAGTCCGGCTTGTAATTGCCTATTCGAGGATGCCGTTAGTATTCGCTAGGGACTTTTGGACGTTAACGGATATAAAGTCCCTCTATTATTAGGATAGGGGGTCGGGGCTTATTTATTTATTTCCCCTCTTATCCTCCGTAGAGCGTATATTAAGCGTTCTAGGGGGRGGGGGGGGGGGTGTATTGGGCGTTATGGGGAAACGTCCTTTGGGGATGTTATTTTAGATTTTTAAGGGCCGTATTATTCTACTCCCCTGTAACCCTCCTTGGCTTTTCGCCTTGGAGCGGGGAGTTAGTTGATTGAAGGTAAAAGGTTTACTGTCCGATCCTCCTTCGGCCTCTTCTTACGCTTAGAAGCGTCGTCTAGAATTCTTGCGCTAAGTTATAACCTTTGTATTAGCTGTGTTAGGGCTAATAGAGGGTCCCTAGAGTTTGGCCGAAGTGGGTATAGCCGGGGCGGGGGGTAGGGTTGGGGTTCGGGGGAGGGGGGGCGTAGGCGGGAGGGAGTCCGGGGGCGGGGGGGAGTCTTCTAGTATTGTATCCCTATTATCGTCGATTATAATCGCTAAGGCCGCCTCGGGGCTAACTTCCCTTCCGGGGGTGCCTTCGGCCTTTTTTCTATTCATCTTCTCCTAATTTACTATTCTAATCGCGTTGCTCCTAGTGAGTCCGGCTGGTTCTATTTCTTTCTTCAAGTCCCGTATAGTAATTCTATATACGGCTTTTCCGGCCTTCCGGGCTCCCGTCCGTTGTTTAGCGGTAGGTTTCTTGATTTACCCGTCTTTAACTTTCGGGAAGACGGGGCAGTCGGCGTGTCCCGGCTTCTTAGGACCGAAGTAGTTAGGGTACTAAGGAATAAGTTTGTACGTATCCCTATAGGAGGTCTTAAGTGTGCCGCAGTCCCTATAAACCGAAGCAAAGGTGCACTTAGTTATATTGTAGGGGTCGAAGCACCTCTCGCATATATATATACGGGGGTTACGTTCTATTAACTGGGCCGGTTCCAACCCGAAGATGCGGAAGGGTTGTATCTTCTTATTGAGGATTACAATGTAATCTCCGGCTTTCTTTCCCTTGATAATTTTAGCGGTCTGCATCGTAGCGGCTTAGATTTCCTATATAATAAGCGGTTTTGTATTTCGGGCGCTGTTATAGGCGAAGAATTTGAGTAGCACGCCGGCTAAGTAATACAAAACCGTGTCGACCTCCGGTTCGATCTAGTAGTATAGGATTCCCTTGCTAAGTTCGATAAGGAGGTAGCGTTGTTCTAGTTTGGTCGTTTTAATACAAAATCCTAATTGCACCGGGTACACCTTTCGGATTTGCTGTCGGAGAAATTTAATTTCTTTAGTAACGTAGGAGATAATTCCTTCGGGTGTCGTTTTCCGAAGTTCCGCGTCCTATAAGAATTTGAGGAAGGTCCTACAGCTCTCCTTATGAGCGGGGGGGGGATGTAGTGGGTGGAGTTCGCGGCAGGAGTCGGGCCGGTAACCTTAGCCTTCTTGTTGTTCTTATTTGATTTAACCTCTTGCTAGGCGGTCTGTTTTATAGCGCTCTTGACGGGCGCTTGTGGCTTCTTCTAGTTGGCCGGGGTGGGGTCGGGGTAAGGGGTAGATAGGAATGTCTCCAAGGTAGTTAATGTAACCGGTAGGGTTTAGTCCTTTCGTTGGCGCTTGGCCGAGGGTCCCGGTTGGTTGGGCTGGTTGGGTGCCGTTGGGTAGGCGGGAGGGGGGGTTATTCTACTAGAAGTATCGATATAAAAGAACGAGTTGAGGAAGGAGTGAAGCTGTTCTCGGAGGGGGGCGGCCGCCTTTCGTTGTGCGGGAGTTTTGAGGGCTTCATGAGCTTTGTCGATGGCCTCAATAAAGTTTTCGGCGACCTGGAGTCGCGCTTGGAGTTCCTGGATGAGCTCCTCGTTGGCTTTGCGTAGGGTGGCTACGATGTTGTCCTTGAAGGGCGCCATCGTGGCCGATTTTTCGAAATATCGGGCTCGGGGCCCTTCTCGTAGTGGTGGAAAGTCGTGATGACCGTGTTGGTGTTTTGGCGACGAGTCAGGATACCCAGTCCTGATTGGTTTACTTCCGAAAGGAGCCCTCTGATTGGCCGGAGCCAGTTCAGAAAAATATTTTTCGGGAGAAGGTACGATAGGAGGGTAATTAGGAAGAAGGAATTATATTCTAAAACGCTAAACTATTGTACTACAATAAGGCCTATATATAGCCGGAATAACGAGAAAACCTTATTATAGAGATCTATACTTCTAAGATAGGAGGATATATAGGGATTACGAAAACTATAGCACGGATATAGCAATACTACGACTTTCTAAGAATGAAGGCCGAAGTGGCTCGAATATTGTAGGCTTGTAAACGCTATAGTAGGACTAAGGTTATAAGATACAAACTATACGGATTTCTCGAACCTCTAGAAGTCGCGGGAAGACCGTAGAGTTCGGTAACTATAGATTTTATTACTAAGTTACTACTATTTGTAGACACTACTATAGGAGTTATATATAATAGTATCCTAGTAGTAGTAGATAGGTTAATTAAATAGAACTACTTCTTACCCTATAAGGAAGTATGGTTAGCAGAATAGTTCGTAGATATAATCTATCGGAATATTACTTCGGTCTATAGATGGCCGAAGGAATAGATTACAGATAGGGATACCAAGTTCGCTTCCAAATTCTGGCAAATATTAATAACTAAACTCGGTACTAAGAGTAAGTTATTAACGGCCTATTACCCACAAACCGACGGATAAATAGAAAGGATTAATTAGATTGTAGAATAATATTTGAGGAACTATATTAACTTCGAATAAAGCGATTGGGTAGAATTCCTACCCATAGCGCAATTGGCATACAATACCTCCCCTACGGAAATTATAAAGGCTATACCTTTCTTCGTAAACTACGGGTATAAAACAGAACTTTTGGAAGGACCTAATTCCAACGTTCCTAAGGTCGTAATTAAGGCCTAGAAGCTATATATGTTGTACGAAAAGCTCAAGATAGAGCTAGAATTCGTACGATAGAAAATAAGCTAGTACTATAACTAGAAAAGGCTCGAGGGACCTCGCTTTAAGGAGGGGGATAAAGTGCTTTTATCTACTAGAAACCTGAGAATAAAGCGACCTAGCAAGCAACTTGATGACCGACGGGTAGGACCATTTAGAATTAAAAAGAAAATCTTAAATATAGTATATTAATTGGACATTCCTAATACTATAAAACTAAGATCGCACTCATTCTACGTCTTATTACTAGAGTCAGCACCTAAAAACGCACGGATCAATATATAAACTAATATCGAGGACGAAGAAGAAGAATAGGATATAAAGCAAATTTTAAATTTAAAGATAGAAGAAGGGGAATTGGAATACCTCATCAAATAGGAAGGATTCGGTCCCGAAATAATACTTAGGAACCCGTCAAAAACCTAAATTGCCTTAAGAAGTTAGAGGAATTCTACCGGAGGAACCCGGACCGACTAGGGGCGAAGGACTGCGCAGCTAAGAAGTAGGTAGGTCGGTTGCGTCTAGCAAGGACCAATCGAACCCGAGCGTAGGGGCAAAGGAAGTAGCGACCTTTGCCGCTTACTCCTTAGCTTATACTCTAGCTTATTCCTCCGCCCATTCTTCGGCCTCCAATACCTCCAACTCCGCTATACTGAGCTCCGTTAGCTCCCGAGTCTTCTCCGTCAAACGATCGCGCTCCTACTTTAATTTAGCTAACCGAAGTGTCCGGTTTTTAAGACTAAGAAATCTCTTTGAAAGACCTTGAAAGATTTTTAATATCCTTCAAAACCGCAAACTCCGTCTAAGCTACACGGGCCTTCTCCTCCAGAATGCGGGTTACTAGGAATAAGGTCAAGATACTGCGGCTCCAGGAGTAAGGGAGAACGACAAACATTCAGCGTCAGTGTCTATACTCTCGCAAGGACGAGCTTGACGAACGTATTCTCCGCACTTCCCAGAACTAGAAAGGCGCTTGTACGTTAAAGAACGACGAGAGCAGCGACGGCAGGGATTGTTGGTAAACCTAAATTGCTCAATACGGGTCAGCAAGGACTGCAGCTTCATAGCCGCTTTGGAAGGGCGCTTCTCAATACGGAATAGTATAGCGACGGATAGGGAGAAGTAAGGGAAGAGGGAAAACTTACTATATCTAGTACTACCGTGGGTAAATAGAGTATAAGAATAGGGGAAACCCAAAGGCTAACCTGACAAGCCGTCGAGGACGTCGGCTAGGGAGGGGAAGCATTGTGTTACAAACTATAAGCGAAGAATACGGGCCAACCAAGCCACCGGTACACTATAGCCACGTGAAGGCTGGGTAGTGTAATTAAAATAGGAAAAAGATAAGCACGGGCTTACGGAAATAAGTAGGGCTTGCAAAAGCAACCTAGGCTCACGGTGGTGAGCCGAGTTCATGATGGTGAGCCAGGCTTACGAAGGTGAGCCGGGCTCACAAAGATGAGCCAGATCCTGAAGATAAGCCAAAGAACCTCGAGTAGTGACGAAGTTTACAATGCGGTATAAAGGGACGATTGGAGAACTCAAATTATTAGATAGTTCGATAATAGTTAATTGATTATTATCGCCGAGACTAGTATAACGCTACCATACTTGTTGTGAACCTTTTGGCTTCACCGAACGTCTTCTAATAGTGTCAACCTTTAGCTATCCCATTTAGGTAAATTAGCTATCCCATTTAGGTAAATTAGACTGCCGTTCGTCACATATACCCCTTTTTCCTATAATTACAATACTTAATTTATAATATGTTATAGCGTCCTTTATTAGTCTAAATAGCGCTGATATCTATAAAGTCTCCCCTATCGTCCTATATATTATTGCTACCTTAACTATAGTTCAATTTAATATTAATTTAGTATTTAAGATACTAGTATTAAAGGGGCGGGGTTTAACATTCCTAACTATATTACTACAAGCAATTATTAATATAGATAGTACGAACTATATATTCGTTAATATTATCCAGCCGGTCTTCTTTATATAATTCGTCCTTAATAAAGTTCTTCAAACCCTAATAGAATATCTATATAAAACTTTTAATATTAAATCGGCTTTTAATAATATAAGCTGAAGTAAATATAGTCTAACAAAAGTAGAAGAGCTTCTTATAAATTCTTAACTTTTTATTATATTCGCTAAATATATTAATTAGAACGTTTATAAACTGCTACAAATTTATTATAACTTCCTTAATACTTTCTTTAACTTAATCTCTATAATTATACTAATTTTAGAGGATAGGTTCGGACTAAATAAATACTCTATCCTTAAAATAAATCCTAGTAAAAATAATTTTATTAATTTCTGTAAAGAAACTCTCCAAATAACAGTCGAAGTAGGTACGGACCTATAAGAAAAAGCCCTATAATCTATCCTACCAGCCTCCGAACTTTTCGGGAGCTTCAATTTTAACATTCTTCTTTAGGAATATAGGGTTTCGTAACCAAGGGGTCTACCGGGTTATCGTCTTCGGGAATATTATTATTAAATCTCGTTTTAATCTTAAATTACTCTTCCAACTATAAAATTCGGTTCTACAATTCCTTAAAGAAGTAATTAATAACTTCAATATTCAAAGTATTATTCTCCAAAATATTATTAGGCCCGGCGTAGGAAAACATAATAATACCTTTAATACTATCCGAAAAAGGCCAAAAGGGAGTAAGTAATTAACATATAACGAACAATAATCTAATTTACCTAAATAAAACAACTAAAGGTTAATACTATCAAAAGACGTTCGGTAAAGCTAAAAGGTTTATAATAACTATAGTAGCGTTATACTAATTGTTACGGCGTAGCTAGGCTGTGTGATGATTGTACCATTTAGCTAACTTGGACTAAAGATAAGAAGTTGAAGAAGGAAGAAATCCCAAAGGAGAAGGTTAAATAGAAGAAGCGAGGTTTTTATATCCTAACTAGGAGGCAGCCGGAGCCAAGCCTAAAACCTACACCTAAACTATATAACCTATGACGGCACCAGCCGTCACACTAATCTCAATAATAATAATCTATTAATTACTATTAAACTATCTAATAATTCAAATTTTCTAGTCGTCCCTTTATATCTTCGTCCTTCGTAGCTTTATAAATCCGGCTTACTACTATAGTCCTAGCTCACTTAGTATTAGTTGTAAGCCTAGCTCATATTTGTAAATTTAGCTTACCCGGTGCTAATCGTAAGCCTAGTTCACCTTCGTAAGCCTAGCTCATCTTCGTAAGCCTATCCTAATCTAATAGTTACATAGCCTAGCCTCTTTTGGCTGCTATATTCCCGGTGGCCCGGTTGGCCCGTGAACTCGCTTAAATTCGTAACACTTAGCTACCAAACTAGACAATTCTCTCATAGCTAAGCGAAAGTCTACTTTTAAAAATAGACTTACTATTATATATTAAAGTGCTTTTACTATATCGTGCTATAACTTTATAACAGAATTACGTAGGTTAGTAAATTAAAAGGTTTAATAAAAATTTACTACGTCCGTTTGAGAAGATAATTAAAATTTTTATCAAATTTAAAAATTTAATAAATCGCTTCGTCGATTTTACGACTCTAGAATTTCGCTTTATTAAGATTGAAAACTAGTTAAGCTATTATATTATTATAGCTAAAAATAATAGATACAGTCAAACTCCTTATTCTAACACCCCCTAGTACGAGCAACCCACCTTATAATAACAATAATATTACGGAAACCTACACTTTTTATAAGAGTAAGCACAAACCTACAAATAGTAATACCGGATAGGAAAATTTACTATTAATTTATAGAGTAAAACGGGGAAAAGGGGTCTGCTGTAGGGCAAAATTTACTCAGCATACCCATTTTAGTACATTTTTTTTGGCAGGTTGGAGGGAGAGTGGTCTGTGCACGATACTACTTTTAGCAAACTCCTATGTTCTAGTAACACCTTAGCTAGATTTTTAGTATTATTAGAATAGGGAGTTTATTTGTAATAGTAAATCCTAAAAACTAAATAAATATAATCTTAATAAGTAAATTAAAAAAGGGCTCTTAGTTCTTAAAAGCGCTGTAGTTAAAAAAGGTTTTTATAGAAGAGGTAGTAAATAGCGGGAAATAAGGGAAAAGAATAAAAACAATAAAACTGAAAAAAATCGGGGCCACCCGGGGATTGAACCCGGGACCTCTCGCAAGAATGCTCAGGATTGAACCCTAAGCGAGAATCATACCACTAGACCAGCGGCCCATATTAATTGTTAGACGTATTTTCAGATCTTGTACTTATAAGGTTATGCTCCTAACCTACTTCTCCCGGTTGTTGAAGTGAATGTACTTTTTTTCTCCAATCTGCAAAACTCTCTACATTCATCCCTCGACCCTCATCCTAGAGGTAAATCTCCTACCCTACCTCGAACATATTCTTTCTTAATTATTTATTTTGTATTCTATCACCCGTCGTTCCCCGAGCTGCACATTATCATTGACGATCACGACATTCAAACCTAGCTCTTCCAAACAGGTGGACCGGGAGGTTGATAGGCATCCGGCTGCATCGTATACAAGTTCACCAAAATGCCAGGATCATTCGTCTTATAAGCGCCGGGTAGCGAGACCAAAGGCCCAGGATGCCCATTACCACCGCCAGTTATATGGATCTGGGAGCAGGCAATGTAGAACTGGGCCTTGTTTGGCTGCGATGCCATGTGGAGTGCAATCTGCTCAACCCGCAAGAGGTACTCGCCACTGGGAACGTTTGGTGGGATAGTTGCGTTTACCGTTATGTACTCATCTGTCATGAAATATCCGTCAGTCTGCGTTACAGTTTCCTAAAGCTGAGCTCCAAAGAGATGTGCAGTTCATACTCTGACCTGGCCAGGTGAGTTGCTTGTTCTTGTCCATCGTCGGCATGGTCGTGAAGATTTTGAACCAAACGGCGCCTGAACCATCGAACTTCGTGGCGGAAGAGCCAGCCGGGACTTTGGCGAGATAATACTGTGTTGGGCCTGGGTGGTTGATCTGCTGTGTTGAGATGTAGTGAATCGTTGATCCGGCAGGAACAGTTGCAACGCTTCCAGCCGTTTGCGAGGAATAGCAACGGATGTCACCGCTCGTTGCACTTTCGACTCCTTGCTTGCTTTGAGCGTTCTTGGTCATGCGAGTGACAGTCCAGTCCTTCTCTTCTGGCTTGCCATTGACCACGAGCCTAGGGAAGGTATCTTATACATGGTTAGTATTGGAATGGCCTTAAAACATCTCCACCTAGGTTTAAGAAGGGTTGCGTACAATGGGCCTGAACGGCCCCCACAGTCAGGAGGATGCTGATTAGGAACTTCATTGTTGGGTAGGTATTCTTTGATGCCAAGGTATGTGTAGAATGCCAGAGGTAAACTCAACACTGGGAGCCGGAAGAGAACCGAGACATATATTTCTTACTAGTCTCGGCATCTTCTAGCTTTATATATCCTTTGCCGTTATCGAAATCCTGAGAGGAGGTCCTTCACTCGTACAAGATGTTCTCTTCGGACATCGAACAGTGGTACTGTAGAAGTAAACCTAAGCCTTCGGAAAGTGACCTCCGAAAACAGGTCTGATGATACATCCATAGTATACTCGGGTAAATGCAATCTTGCTATTGCGGCACTCATTGGTCCCGGTTCCGGTGCGTTGACGTCTAGTAATGCAAGGAGTGACTGCCGATATGTGAAGATTGGTGGTATACAAGCAGAACACCAGGTTTGTGGTGACAACTACCGTGCGGAGCAAAGTATCACATAGGGCGCGGGGTGCCAACATTTATAGTGCAGAGCGAGTATCCCAGTGGCCCGGGTGAGTCTTCGGGTGGGTAGGGACAATCTTTGGTACTGAAAGATGGATGGAGACTGAAACTGTAGCGTCAAGGGCCAAGTATAGGCAGTGGTTGTCGTGAGTTACTTAAAGATATGCATACTATATACAGGTGTCATAAGCCAATGCTGAGCATCGTCCTCCTCTATTAGGTACCTTATCCACTCATATGAAACCCCATAGCAGACGGAGTTTAGCAGGTGAAGACACTCGGTCCAGGGTTCTTGTACGAGGTAGGTACGGGATAGTTGATGTTGATCAGAATACCGGGATCGGAAGCCTTGTAGGCTCCAGGGAATGAGACTTTGTAGTTAGAACCGGGTTCAGTGCTGCCACCACCGGTGATGCTGAGCTGAGCGCATGAGATGTAGAACTGGGCAGCCCCTGAGCTCTGAGCGACATGCAGTCCAATGTGCTCGGCACGGAGGAGATAGTTGCCGGACTTGATGCAACTGGGGATTTTGACGGGGAAAGAGCTCTTGCCTGTATGGATAAAGATGTAGTGTCAGTATCTGGACAGCTATATGTGGCTGTCCTCTATCGTGATGAATGATGCGTTCTTACCATTGCTAGGCCAGGTGAGCTGCGAGCCAAATGTGGGTTGCTCATGATAGATCTTGAACCAAACAGCACCCTCTCCGGTCCAACTGTTGATATCCTGGCCGTCCGGAACTCTGGCCAGGTAGAACTGCATCGGTCCCGGGTGGTAGACGTTGGGAGCTGCGCCGTATGTGATGGTGGTGCCAGCGGCGACACTGAGGGTTGACTGGGCGGGGCTGTGGGAAGACTGGAAGCACCGGATTTGCTGCGAGTTCACATTGTCGACAAAGCCGTTGTTCTGCCAGTTATCCGCCTTGCGAACATATTGCCAGTCGGCAGTTGTTCCGCTGTTTGCCCACACCTTGGGGAACGTGTAGTGGGCGCTAGTGCCGAGTGCGGCGGCGAGGAGGAGAGAGACCGAGGGAAGCATAATGGGCAGCGTGGAAGCTCGGTAATCGGCAGGATCCTGAACTCAAGACTTGGGTGCTGGACGTATCACCACAGACATCGAGAGTTGGGAATGAAGCTCCTTTTGAACATCCATATCTTTCCCTGATACCCGGTCAGGCGACCCAGGTCGTCAATGCACATCACTCGCTTGTTGTTTCAATAACAAACCATAACCTCATCGAGCTCCTTCCGTGACCCAATACAGCATGAAAAACTTGGCGGAGGTTGTCATTCCCCGGTCTTCAGGCTTCGGTAGCCGGCTGGCCGCCTTGTCCCGGCCGGATAAAGTCATGGTCGACCACTCGGAGGGTTGCGGATGATTAAAACACTATAAGACATAGAACGGCAGTTGGGAAGCCTCCTCCGTTCCAAGATTTCCGTATGCTTGGAGGCGTTGCGGGGTGCAGATGAAGCCTGCAAGATGACAGCGGAATTTCGGCTCGTCTGGTTGGTAGAGTCGTAACCCGAGATCAAGAACATGTCAAAGGTTTGGCTCGGTACGATGCGTCCGTTATCCCTTCTTGGCAAGTCGATGTTGACGGTTCCGAGTCTGGCAAAGCACGAAATACCGGCGGCGCTTGACGTAGTTTGTTTATACCCCTGAATGAGAGCTTGGACCATGTATTGGAGGCATCATTTCGTCTCTTTTAAAAGCAAGCCCTATCGCCGCTGATAAACCAAATATCTTCGTGACAGGTGAGGTTGGGGTTGCCGCCTCTTTCGGACAACATGTTGTTGACTTGGGACACGTCATTGGACGAAGCTCCTTCCCCATGGGTGGAGTTAGTGCCTTGCATTCGTGCGCTAGAGGGCACCCGAGTGGGCGACGACCCCAAACTCCTTCCTTCTTTGGCATCAAGATCAGAGGCATGAAACCTTATCTAGGCGGCGCCCGCACGGATCACGGCGTGCAACTCGGGGCAAGAATGGAGGGAGCCCACCTCAACCACGACAGGAACTCAGATATTTGTATGTATCTAGGTGCTGCCTGCTCGATAACCTGACCACCCCGCAGCTTCTGTGCTACCCGCAAACTTCACCTTTCGTTCAACACCACGTTGCCATTTTTGAAGTCCACGATCCCAACGACATCCGGAAAGATGTCCAAGACCGGTTCCATCAGTCTACAGGTCCTTCGAAACAACACCAGAGAGGCAGGGGAGAGCAACGCGCAGATTATTGATGCTTTGGAGGCTGCGCTCAACCTCAACGATGATGCTCTCATTCCCCAGGCTGCCAAGCGTCTCGCAGAGCAGCTAGACAGCACCATACTCACACGCGACGACCCTGCGGACAAGGAATCGGAGGTCGAGAACGCTCGGTACAACGTATACACCACCTTGTTGGCAGCAGTGCAAGAAGTGCCCACCGATCATGAAGCGCATCGCCGGTTCGCTCTGGTCCTACGTGATTTGGCTGGCCTGGATGGACATCCTGTTAGTCTCCTGTTACAGATCTATCAGGAAGGATCGAGTTGCTGACACTGATTCTGTAGGCCTGGCAGCGCTTGGAGGGCTTCGCCATCTGCAACCGAGATGCATGGCAAGGTAGGCAAACAAGAAGATCCCAGGCAGTTCAAGTCTGGAGCCTGACAGATTGAGATCTATGGTTGCTAACACCCGTTAGATCCAACTCTCAGCTTCGAATCTGTCACCGATCCAAAGGTCCACGAAAGATGGTGCAACCTCAACGCATTCGTAGCGACCTTGCTCAGCACGGGCGCAATCAACTGGCGGGAATTGCCCATCTGGGAACTTCGCGATGGTCTGGAGGAGAGCCTGGAGGAGCTCTCCCAGGAAGGCAAGGACACACGAGTTGTGGTCGCCACATTGTGGATCAAGCATGCTGGAAAGCTCATCTGGGATCATTCTCTTTCGGGCAAGCCGGAAGATTTGGATGAGACTGATTCAAGAATGCTTAGAGTTGGAGAGCTGTATCAAGGCCAGCCGGGGTACTCGCGGGACCGATGGGACTTTTGGAAGAAGCGCCTTGGGGAACTACGGAGCCATGTGAGCGAGTCGCGAAGCTCTGCCATTGACGAAGCTATCGCGACCATGACAGAACTGGAGGGCAAGAACTGAATAGCCTGGTGGGGAACGAAACGCTGTTTGAGGAGGGGTTGGGCCATGGACCTATGGTCGTTCTTACTTGATATGTGCCGGGGTCTATGGTCGAGACGTCTACAACTCACAATGCAAGGGGGTCAAGTGGTGCACAGTAGAGAGATCGGAAGAGATAGACTGGTAAAGACTACAAATGGTTCCAAAGGAGTAAATCCGATCAGTCCGGTGATCGCAATGCTTCTATTCAGTCACTTGAAGGCACATCAACAGTCATGCACAAAGGATATCGAAGGGTTAGTTCTGTGCTGCGAATCCTGAAGTTCACTGATAAGATCTACAGTAGCATCATGCTTTCAACAAGGCCTCATGGCGCAACGGTAGCGCGTTCGACTCCAGATCGAAAGGTTATCCGTTCAAATCGGGTTGGGGTCATTGATCATTTCTTTTTGCATTTTCTCATTCTCAATCTTTTTTTCGCCTTATGTCTTATTATCGAGTTGTTCTATCATCAATTATTTTTTTCTTCCCTCGTATAAGGTAGCACAGTGGTTAGTTATCGCTTGCCCGAATACCAAAGAGGATCGCGAACGTGTTATACCAAATCGACTTATATGTACGATATCATTTCAGGTTGCAAGGTGAAATTGGTCGAACAACAACATACCTAGAGTTACTCAAGCTATACGGGTACCCCAAGGCTCGTGATTCAGTATCCCTTAGACATTGCGACATCAACTTACGGATGCAAGATGAGGCCACGAGCGGTAGATTTGCATCCATCTCGATGGCTCTCACAAATGTGAACCCTGCGGCTCCTCCCCTGCAGTGCGGACTTGATAAGGTTGAGTAACCAGACAGGAAGTTCCAAGACAATGGACGAAAGAACCGGATATCGTGACTAAATGAATTGGATGATGACATTTGATATTGTGAGCCTGATTTGCTCTCCCTTACCTCCGTTCCATGCGCTGCTTGGTATCAATCCGAGATATGCACCTATCCAGCCCGTACACCAAAAAGAAGCAAGTTGCCAACAGTAACAAAGGAGAAATAACGATAGACGATTCCATCGTCGTGGATGGATCGAACAATACAATGTAACGCCGCCCTATGCAACTACCTGATTCCATGTACTGTCTCACAACTTGTTATGCAGTTATCCCTCCAGACGATTGTATAGTCCCTGTTATGCCATCATCTACCCCCGCCGTCGGTGTGTTTAAATCATCGGAAGATACGTTCACCGATGTCACCGCCTGGTCAGCAACGGCCGGCGCTCCCGCTGTCTTTGGCGCCTGCGCTTCCGCCAGCCTCTTTATCTGCTGTTGCATCTCCTCTCGTCTCTTCTCCCTGGCCAGACTCATCTCCCTCTCCAGCTCAACGGCCTTCGCCCTTCTTGCTTCCACCTCGTCTCTCTGCACCACCCTCCTCAGTGCCTCCGAAGCTTGTATCAGACCATCAATACTGATCGCATGATTGGTCATCTGATGGTTGATGTAGCTGTAGATGTGCGCCGCCGAGTCACAGGCAAGCAGCTGGCGTTCATTCAGCTTAAGCAAAGCCAGTGCAACCTGGAATAGAAACACGCCGCCGTCATGGGTGCAGAGCAGTACGTCCCAGACGCGGAAGAGGGCCTCAGCAGAAAGGCAGTCTGTGAAAACAGACAGGAACCACTGAAACGTCATGGTCTCGAGGGTGATGCCAAGCTCCTCAAAGTGAGCACTGAGCTTGGGGAGAACCTCGGACACATATTGGCGCAGGACCTGCTGGTCAGCCCTGGAGGCGAGAAGGCTATGGTCAAAGTAGTTGGGCGGGAGAATATTCTCAACAATGGACACCAGGATCCAGAAGGCGTCCTCGGCGCATGGGGTGATAAGAAGGAGATTAGCGACGACGAGGTTCATACCCTGGCAGTAACCCACATCCGGATTACGTCGGGCGTACGCAAGTAGCACCTCGTTGAGCTTGTTGACCCCTGGACCTTTGCGGAAGAAGATGTTGTCCGTGAGGGTGCGAGTGATATCGGCCTTGATCTGTGCCACGACTTGCGGATCGTCCTGGTCCCCTGCCCGGTTGACAAGGTCATCGTAATAACCTGGGATGCGCAAAGCTTTGGCCCCGCAACATTCGGACCAGATTTTGGACCGGTAGGCGACAGGAATGCCACCAAGTATGAGCTGCCTAAACTCATTGGCCTTGGCACGTCCAACCTTGCCTTGAATACCCAAACTTGCAACGCCTATCAGCTCACCGTCTCCTAATCTCGTTTCAGGCATTATCGCCTCGGCCCTTTGGAACCTAGCCTCGGCAGCGGCGGCGGCGGCAGCAGCGGCAGCCTCTCCGTCCCGTTTTCTTTCCGCCCGTACCTTACGAAGGAAATCATTCCACCGCACAGTCTTTTCCCTCTGAAGCGTATCGTGGAGCTGATTGAGGTTCTGCAACAACAGCCTAACTGGTTCCGCATCCTCTTTCGCCATGCTCGCCGAGGACGATTGTTGCTCCCCTTCGTCTGGGGAGGGTTGATCCTCATTCTCAGGCAATGCGATAGCGGTGATGGCAGGAGTAGCCGAGGGAACGAACCCACGCTCCTCTGACGTTATCAAGCCAGGCGATTTGGGTGCTTCGGGTACCTCACCACCTTCCATCACCTCGAAGCCTGGTACAGTAATCAACGGGGTGTGAGAGAGCAGTTCGGTTGGGAATGTCGCAATTTTGAGGTAATCCTGCCACTTTCTTGGCTTAGAATCATCCCGTTGCTCCTCAGCCGAAGGAGATTCCGGCCCGGCCTCATTCGCTGTGTCTCCTCTGCCACTAGAGCTCTCGTCCAACATGACCGGGGATAACCTGTTCCGCCCAGTGCTAAGCATCTCGGTACGGCTGGACTTCTTTGCATGGCGCGCCATCCTGGCGGCTTCTCTTTGCCGCTTCTTCCTCCGCTGGTCATAGATAAAGCCGAAGCGGTCAGTGAGAAATTCGGACCCAGAATGGTTGTTGTATATGTGCGTCAGTGTTGGCGGCTGAACCTCAGGTGGAAGAATGGTGTCCATCTCGACCGGACCATAACTCTGCTGGCGCGACACGAGGTCTCTCGAGGGGCTGGACCCCATGGTATCCCACCGGTCCTGCTGCTGGTATCGCTGGGGCACGTCCATAGGTTTAGCGGGGCCGGTAGTGCGGCGCATTGCCATGAGCGATCTAGGGCCTGTTTGGGCGCCTGAGACTGTGCGGTTTGAGAGGGAGCTTGCGGCGCGGCTCGATGTAGATGGTGTTCTCATGGAGCCCCCAGGTTGGCGTGCGGTGTTGGCACGGCCGCGCATGTCACCGTTACGTCCCGTCGTTGCACCACCTGCAACCAGCCGTAAAGCAAGACTGGCCAGCGAAGATTTCCGCGGCTCATTCGCCGAGTTGATGCTGGATGTCCTACTAGAGCTTCGCACAGAGTCTGTCGAGTCCGTCTCGGGCGGGTTGAAGAGATCGTCGGCCAGTGTCGGGCGGCGCTGCTCTGGGCCCAAGCCACTACCTCTCAAGACCGTCTTGGAGGTATCCGTAGCACTTGCACCGGTACCAGTGCCAGCACCGGTCACGCTGCTCGGCCGACCTGAATTCTTTCCCGTCGTACCAGTACCCCACAGAAGGTTTTTCCAGCCTTTGGTTATACCCTTTGTGGTTTCAGTATCGGCTGCAGGAGGCACCGACATGGTGGTAGCGCGTATGGTTGCGTCATTCAGGCCTGTGCTCGCGCCGACGGCTCTGAGGTCATGGGCCATGGCTTCGTTCATGAGGTCCGATAATCCGCCGCCGGCGGTGCCTTTTCTGGCCAAATTCGTCTGTTTGGCATCCTGCTCGATTGCGCGCAGGCGAGTTTCCAGGTCCAGGGTGGACAGACCGCATTCCAAGATAATCTTCCGCAGGGCGCGTTCTCGGTCGTCGGCACGTCGGCGCAAAGTGGCGATCTGAGCATCGCGCTCTGCCAGATCCTGAGATATCTGTCGGACGAGGTTGACAGCGCCATGGCGAGCAATCAGGCGCTCAATGTGGGCATTATCAGCGTGGTGTAGGGAGCCAGGGATCTTGTTGGCGGTAAGAGGTACATCTTGGAAAAGTGCGTCGCGTGTGTCTGGCTCGGGCTCGGCCGTGATCAAGTTTTCGACAATAGAGGCAGGCCGTATCCGTTGTGGCTGTGGAGCTTCCGGAGTCTGGCGCGGGTCGCTGTCGTTGCCCACAGAGTCGGCGACGGAGACGGGATCGGACAACTTTCGCGAGTTGCGCGAAGGCGAGATGGAGGGCGAGAGGGAGGAAGGGTTGAGCTCGAAGAAGGACAGCTCCTGGCGGGGCGACTCGGGCGAGAAGGAGGGGAACGAGGTAAGCGACTTGTCGGACGGGGCGATGGAAGACGCACAACTCGACGGGTATGATGTCACCCTCTTGCGGGCGCGGGCAGTGCTGGAAGTCCGGGAACGGTGGCTCCGGGTGGTTGAGAGGACGGACTGTTGCGACACGGAGCGCTCAAGAGGAGCCACGGCGGCAGCGGAAGCGATGGCCGCAGCTGGAGTGATTGTGGTCGGCGTAGTGTCCTCCATGTCTTCCAGTTTGTCGGACCAGGACGAGGGCAGCGCACCTCATGTCATGGCCTTCCTTGGTCGACTTGGTGATGTGCGCCAGTCGTAGTGTCTAGATTTGGAAGAGGACGGGAGTAGATAGCTGGTAGTGTGTTGTCAAGGTACTGTCACTGTGACTGTAGCTGTAATCATGCCCGGCCGAGATATCCAAACAAATGAGCTGAACCAGTCAGGAATATCTAGAGGTCAGGGAAGAAAACGACGGGAGGAAGACGACAGTTCTCGAGGGGTCTGGGTTGAGGTGCCTGGTAGAATGCCGCGAGTGGCCGTGATGTATGTACACTAGCAAATGATAATCTAACCAGGGCTGAGAGGGGTGTCAACACGTCCATACCCACTCGGATTGCCGTATTGTGGTGTAAATACCGGGACACGTGGGATACCCCGCTTAAGGTTTTTTTGTAAGTAGAGGCACCTACGCTCCCCCATGAGCCCAACGGTTATTCTAACGCTCAGATAGGCCTACAGATGTACAGGTACATCTAGCGTCCTATTTGTCACCCTCCATCTCCCTCCCTTCAGTCACAATTTCACCCTTCATTGCGGTCCAACTGTTTAAATTGTGCCCGACGGCAAGACTTTGCACAGTACGTGACATTTTCCATTTTAGTGCCTTTCCTAGTTATCTGCTTTGTTAGTGGACGTGACGGCCCTCCCAGTGGACACACGTGTTTTCCGGCACCGCACGTCCAGGGAGAAGCAGAAATGGCGAAAAGGCAGGATTGGTCGGGGAGAAACAGTTACGCGTACTATACTGTATGGCTCTTACTGTAGATATCGAGATTCCTCCAGCGAGATGATATCACTTTCCAGATTCCCATCCACGACAGCCCTTGTTGTTGTCCCTTGATTTGAGCGTCACTGCACTGCGAAAACTGACAGAACACAAAAAAGAGAGATCAACAAGAAGAGTCCGATCTTTTTCCTGTTCCTTGATGCTTGGTCTGCTTTCGTTCGCGGCACCCACAATGCTTGTCTCTTTTGGTGCCTTGATAGCACCGTTTCAAGTTCTGTTCGTAAAACAGACATCAATGATTTTCACTCTTACGTACACTACATGCATCCCGTCATGTATCGTTTCCCCAAACATCGTCTTCTCCACTCACTGATGCTTTCACTCCATCCGGACCAGCCCCGCCGGCCATTAAGTTTTTATACGTGTTGCTGGTGCTTTTCTAGCTATAGTTTTTTGCCCTTCTTGCAACGAGAAAGAATGGAAGCCAAGGGTAAAACATCATATATCAAGATGGGTATCCTTTTGTGCTTTGCTCTGCTGTGCTGAAAACCGTGCCCCAGCGCCCAGTATCCTGTCTGCCTGTGTCCTATTTCCTGTACGCCTTTTCTCTGCCCGTTTACGTACCTATAATCCTGTATCCTGTCTCGGTGTGCAAGGTCGTGCCGCTTCCGTACTACCACCCGGTCCTGGATAGAGCACTGTCCGCCTTCAGAACAATCCGCCGTCTTCCTCGTGGAACGTTGACACGGCCGCAGAGTTGCTTGTTCTTCCCGGCCCTCCCGTCATCGCAAACCCGATCGGCCCAACGCCACCACCTCTGGCTTCACTACTAACCACAGTAGAGGACATGGTACCCATCGGCCTCAGAGGTAAACTAGGCGGCGGGCTCACTCCGCCTGTCGAGATAGGTCTGGTGCCCCTGACGGGTGATAGCGATCCAGCCGCATGACCGGAATTACCAACAATCGCGCTGGTCATTTTCCTTCCGCTCCCGTTTCCGCTTCCATTCGCACCATTCCCACTCCCGTTGCCGTTGCCGTAACTGTATCCGTAACCATTGTCGCTCCAGCTCCCCCAGCTGCCACGGTCTTGGCCCGAGTATTCCCCAATAGCGTGATGGTCACCAGAGTCTCGTTCATCCCTTGGCGATGAGATAGCCCGCGCTTGGTTCCACATTGGGCTCACACTGCTGCCGCCCATAGCCAAGGATGATGTATGTGATAGCGGCGAACCAGGCGGCGGCGGTGCTGATGGGACCGATCGATTTATCCGTGAACCGAATGGGAACGATGCTGGTTTTACCAAGTCCGGTATCTCCAGTGGCCCCTCATGCGGTCGCGGAGGGCGTGTTGGTGATGTGGGCGGCGGAGACGTGGTTCCAGAAAAGAAAAACACTTCGTTCCGTAAAGATGACGGCCCTGTTGTCGAGCCTGCCCCGAAGCTACTCAGACTTCCCCGGCTTCCGGGCGCGCCAGAACCATGCATCCCAAACAAGGCCGGGGGCGGTAGACTAGGAAGACTGCCAGTGGTGCCGTGAACCCTTGGTGTGCGCTCGTGCCGCGGTACGAGCTTGTTCGTCGTGGGCGATGTTATCGGTGATGACGGAAACATGACGCTGGAGTGGCCGCCGCCATGGCTGTGTGCCGGGGTGAGCGGCGGCAGGGGCGGAGAAGGTGACTGATTGTGGCCCGAACGTAGGATCGAAGGGAGCAGCTTGCGGTCCCGTAGGCGGAGAGGGGGTATCAGTGGCCTGGAATCATGGCTGGACGCAATTAGCGGCGTGGGCGAGCCCCTAGGAGCAATCCCGTTATCTAACCTCGAGCGAGACCGTCCCCGGACGTCATCTAAGCCGGACCGGTGCTTCTTTCGTCTTTGCAGGCATAAAAAGGCCAAAGCAATCATGACGATGAACCCGGTAACCGAACATACCGAGATTGCGGCCTTGACCCCCATGGAGAGCCCGCCTTTGGATGTTGTAGTCCCGTTGTTTACACCAAAAGACTCGGCAACCGTGGGCCGGGCTGGTGCCGCTGATAACCATGATGGGTCCGTTATGAGAGAGACATCGTCAGTTGTGGTTGGTGTTGCTGTGGACGTTGATAAAGACAGAGGCGCAGTTGCGCTTGAAAGCGTTGCGCTTCCAGAAGTTGAGGGGATGGATATCGGTTCTTGAATCACCGGTGGGGACGGGGCCGACACGGGGTTGATTTTGACGCCTGTTTGTGAACAAGGCCCAGCTCCTCCTTCGCTGGTTTGGCAGACAAAGCCCCTGGGTGGTGGTCCGGGGTCTAATACCGAGTGAAATCCAATGCTGCCATCTCACGTTAGCATTGCAAGTACTCTCAAGCTCATGACGATCAACTTGAAATGCTCACTCACTCCTGGCAGCTGTTGATGATCAGGTCGACGTTTGCTGGTTGTCCTACTTAGCCCGAGACACTGACGGTTACTTCTCCGGCTATCACTCACGGTCTTGTTGCAGTCCCCCCGTCTGGTTTATCCAGACTCCGCAAAACGTTGTGTCGCACCAATATAGCGACCAAAATCGAGAGCTGGGTGTCGTGGTCGTCAGATCCTTGCAAACGTATTTCCAGCCCTCGGGGGTCTCGTGGTCGATCGACACCGTCCCTAGAAACTGGTCCCTGCAAGATTGCAAACACTGTTTCGCTTCTGCTGTTGGCGATTCGCCTCGAATCTCGATCGCTTCCACATAGCACCCGCATTCCTCATCGCCGCTTGAGCCCCCCATAGCTTTCGCAGCTACCTCCAAGGCCATCTACTTGGTGCTCAGGATGTGTACGAAGCCGAGCTAGAAGCCGACGATACAGTCAAATGCATAGTACTTGGCTACTTCACCATAACTGCATGACCGGACACCGATATGGTGAGTTTATCGCGTGGGGAGGTGTCCAAGGTATATAGAGACAGAAGTGCTTGACTGGTGCCAAATCGCCTGTTCCGGAGAAAGAAGGATGTAATCAAGAGAGTGTTAATAATTGATCAAGTGAGGATAACAGCCAGCTCGCTTGCCCAACCGATAAGTGGCGTTTCTTCAAGCAGAAGATTCAAGGAGTGAGCATAAGGTCTTGAGAGACCCGTGGGAACGGGTGTGGAGTTCTGCGCGATACTATATACTCGCCCCAGACGGCTTTCTCATCAGGGCCATGGTGTCCTAAAAGAGATAGGAGAGGCCCATGATGTTGAGGAACGGGAACACAACATCGTTCGAGTCACCACGGGAGAGGTGGCTAGACATGTACCTTAGAGAGAAAGAAGAGTGAGAGTGAGAGAAAAAAGGACAGGTAGAGGGAGGAGGACTGGCGCTGGAACAGACGAAGCATCAGCCGGGTGAGAAGGAGATCCACATCGCCTGGAAAAGGAGGATTTTGTGTTACACGGTTACTGCGCGTCTCCGTGACCCGACGAGAATAGTCTCGTATGAGGACCGGGAAGGGGTTAGGTTGTCTTGCCGCTAGAAGCTTGGAGCCTGCAGGCATCCGCTGGGCTTCGCAAAGAGAAAGATTTCCCTGTCGAGTCCTCACCCACGGTTGCACAGGCCTTGTAGTACGCATAAGAGTACGAGGAAAGGGTTGCCTTGGGGAAAAAAGGGAGCTTGGTACTCCACCACTTCGTTTTCCAGCGCGGACGAGGATGTTGAGAGTAGTTCTCTCTCTTTTCCAAAGCTTGGCCAATAAAGCAAAGGCATAGTCCATTTGATCGGACAACGTACGATTCATCGACCTAAAAGGCTGCCTCAAGTTTATTACAGCGGCAGCACCGACGGGACATGCCGGCCGCTTATCATGAGCTGGTCACTCCAGCCAGCACGGCTAGTCCATGAGCCGAGAGAAGCCATAGGGATGGTATAACTGTAACATGGTGACACCCCCAATGGATGGATTGCTAGCCACAGGTACTGAATCGTCGATCAAAAGCCCGGGATAAGTAGCCGTTGTAGGAAGGTATACACAGCACAACAGCCTCAGAGAGTCCGCACTTGATGAAACAAGCTGCTCTGCGCTGAACATGGCTGTTACAGACGTGTCGTATGGTCCGACTTCCCCGAGATTATGTATAGGGCCAGGTGGCAAGAGGGAAGGGACGGACCGGGGCCCTCGCTTCTGGATACCTAATGGAATCCGCGGTGAGGTGACAGGATATAAGTCCTATACAGCCGTAGTGAGACTGTTGTGAGGGAGACTTGTGAGATTGTCATGTCGTCACACCTTTGTGTTGTGTAGTTCCATGTAATCCAGCAGGGCTTGGGGCGCACTCTGAGACTTTTGGGGTGTTTGCTTTTGGCCTCTCTTTCTAGCTGGCTTGGCTTGCTTCAAGATCTGATGTTTGCCTCTGAAGCTCTGGTACATTTAACACGTGGATTAGGGAATGGTCTCACGATTGTCTTTGGGCATGCTGGTTCCCTTCCAAGTTTGCATCGCAATTACCAGCATCGCCGGCGATTAACCCTCTTGCAAAGCGCCCATCCTAAAGAAGCGGGCAAGAACATGGCGGGAAGCCATACTTGGGCGCGACAAGGGCATCTGTCTCAGCCATTGGGTGTTGTCAAAAAGCTGCCTGAGGATTATTTCATATGGGATTTCCAATTAAGGCGTTCTCGAAGACTCGGGCACTAGGTTCGGCGGAGGTAATCAAGGGTCGGGGATGGAAGAATGTCACTATCCGCCAATGACACCATTTGGAGGAGGCTTGGTAGATTCGCTGAGTCCTCATCAGCCTCCGACTGGAAGAACCTTTGCCCGTCAATCCCTGATCGTTGGTGACCATGCTGCTGATACGATAGCCAGTCTGAAATACGATCAGGAGGTAAGAAGACACGAGCAAGGCGAACCCATACCCCGATCATGGCCATGAAGCTCCAGAACAACTGTGAAGGCGCGTCCAGTACGAACACACTGAAAGAGACCGGTGAATGGCGCCAGCTTGGGAGCCGAAACTCGTTGTTGGTTTCGACCATGCCTCGTGTTCCCGGTCCCACACGACTGATCCAAGTCTGAAGCTCAGCTTTCGCGGCTAGCGGAAATAGTTGTGAGGGCCACGTCTTGAGGGGAGAAAGAGAACTGAAGTAGACTCGGAATAGGACTTTCGTATCTGTGCCTCTCCTCTGATTTCACCGAATGCTCGGCTCGGAAAAGGTCAGCCAGTCGGGGCGAGGAGATATGCTATGCTCGGGTGTTGATCGATGCAGTGTGCGACCACGATGCTCAGCCGGCTCGGCATCGTGGTCGAAACGAAGTTTGTTGTTCAGCTTCGATTCCGACGTCTCGAAAGTCCTCGAGTGCTGCCGTCAACCATTTTCCAGACCACGGCCTCGGAAAGCATGCATGAAGTGATGGGTTTGACTTGTCATGGCATGGTTGCTGGAGGCCATCAATCCTATCACCGCGAAAGTAGCGGAAGGGGGCATGGCAGTCCGTCAACCATGACAAAGAATTTGAAACGGAAGCTGAACTGCAAGATTGCGGACTAGACGTGGTAAAAGCCCGGACAGAGAACAAATTTTGGAGATGTCGTGGACTTGGTGTTCTGGAGTGCCATTGTAAAAAAGGGAGAAGCAGATGTGACGGGAAGTGTCATCCGTTCTTGGACATTCCTGGACAGTCGAGCCAATACAAAACTGGCGGCAGGTTGAACCTCGGCCCGCCCGCCGATTTGTTAGTGCTTGGTTTCCCCGCGCTGAACCGGCAATGTTCATCAGTGATACACACAGTTTATGTGTCCAAATTTGACTCTTTTCCCAACTCTTATATGCGGTCTTCTGTCACGTCTTGATGAGAACACTAAATCACGGAACGAAGAAGAAAGAAGCGCACTTGAATTTTGAGAATTTGAAGCAAACTCACAATGTCCGAGTCCGCCAAGCAACGTATCCAGGCGATTGGTAACCACCTTGCCGCCGATAACGCCATCCCGCCCGTTGTCAAAGTGGCTGGCGACTCGAATGGACCTAGAGTAACTGGGAAAGTGGTTATTATTACCGGTAAGTCGAGTTTTAGTTGCTGTTGGCCGCTTGGCTTATCGTGGGTTGAAGCTAATGTTTCTGAAGGCGCAAACTCCATCCTCGGTATTGGCCGAGCATCCGCTCATCAGTTTGCCCAGAACGGGGCAAAGGCAGTCTACATCTGCGACTACGATGATTCCAATCTCGAAGGACATAAGCGCGAGATTGAAACATTATATTCCGGCGTGAATGTACACACGCGGCAGTTTGATGCCGCCGATGAGAAAGCCATCAGCGAGGTCGTCAAGGATGCTCTGGACCGTTACGGACGGCTCGATGTCTTCTTTGCCAACGCTGGAATCACTGGCCCTCATACCAAGTTCTCCGACATTGATGCTGATGAGTTTATGGACACGATGCGGGTCAACGCGCTCGGGTAAGACGCCTCGTTTTCTTTCCGAATTGAACTTTTTTGTCCGTTTCGTTTTTGAACGGCATCGCTAACCATGCGTACCATCACAGCCCCTTTCTTGCCGCCAAATACGCGGCGCCGGCCATGCAAAAGACATCGGCGGAGAAGCCAAAGTCCTCCGGGAGCATTATCATGACAGCGTCGGTAGCCGGTCTGCGGTCCAACGCCGGAGGGACGCCATACTCGGCTTCAAAGGCAGCCGTCGTCAGCATGGCACAAACCATTGCCTACCAACTGGTCGGGACCAACATCCGGGTCAACGCTCTCTGCCCCGGCCTGATCGAGACGGGTATGACGGCGCCCGTGTTCGAGAGCGCACGAGCTCGGGGTACCGAACGCAAGATTGGACAGCTCAACCCTCTCAGGAGAGGTGGACATGCCGACGAGATTGCGCGTGTGGCCTTGTTCCTGGGAAGTGATGAGAGTAGCTATGTCAACGCACAGGCATGGGCGGTGGATGGCGGTCTAAGTTCTGGCCATCCTTATGTGCCCGGCAAGATTGCATAGACCACTGGGACAGTATCGTACCTGGAGTGAGAGTGACCCTGACCGAGAAATAATCACATACTTTTGCCTCTCCTTGCCACGCCAGTGTCAAGTATTCGGCATCCCTTGCTTGAGCAGACAGTGTGATGATGTGTTTTCGACGGCGGTAAACCCGGAAACCCTCAGGGCCTACTGTAGTTGTTGCTTGGAACCGCGGGCGGTCAAAAAAGGGGGCATCTTCTCCCTCCACGTTGTATAGCCTTCACCGACTGGGTATAGCGGCATTACCATGTACGTACTGGTGTAGCATGTACCGTCCTTTTGGAGTCTTGGATAGAGCATCTCCGGGCCAAACCTCCGTCTTTAGCTGTATGGCTACCATGGACAGGTAAAGCTGACTTGCCTGGGCACCTCTAATCTGGACCGGAAAGAAATCTCGCGAGTACACACACACAACAGGCACATGACCCATAAAATCTAGAAAGAATCTGGTGTGAAATCCAAATAGAGGCTCATCAAGATTGTCCCACAACGAGACTGACCAGATTCGGTGTCTGTGAGAGCATGGGCGCTGAGACACGAGACGTGGGGGGAAGTCCCAGGGGAAGTTGGGGAAACGCGGGAAGCTGGGGACTAACAGCTGGCGATGCAGTGATACAGTGGGATGGCCGTCCTCTGACCAATCGCGAAGTCTGTCACGGATCTGGCAGCGGTGTGGGGTGCATCTCGGTGCATCTGTGGAAACGCCTCTCATCTGCTGGGATTGTCCGATGGCCTCTTCTTTTGATGAAGTCTCATAAAAGTTGATTCAACATTTGATGTCTTGACCTCTCAACGTCAGGATGGTCACAAAAAGCCTGGGAATCTGTTAGATGCTTCCCGATCCAATCTTGGCAATATCATTTCCATGTCCTAGGTGTTCAACTCGGCAGGCAATTGACAGCACCCAGGTAGCGGTCGGCATCTTCAACTGTCCACCCGCGGAAGTTGGCCGTACTAACCTAGCGCATTGAGATTTCCTAGCAAGGCGCCCTGGTCGCTTTTGACCCAGGCTACCCTTGGGCTAGAAACCGCGAACGTGTCGAACTCGTTGAGGAATGGTATCAATCATGCTACCACTCACTACCAGGTAAGGTAGGTACTGTCCGCCTCACTTTGTCAAAAATAAAATTAGACGTGACAGATGTGACTACATTGTAGAGAGAGGGTGGCATCTGAGGTGAAGGTGATGGCTGCTATAAGAAGAAGAAGAAGAATGTATTTTATAACTACGTTCTACCAATACATAATAATGAGTCGTACCCGCGACGGCGGTAGGGCATCGGTACAAAAATAGGCAAAAAGTCCTATGAGTTAGGCACTAGCTTAGCTGGGGACGGAAAACCCTTTCTATCGTTAAGTTAGCGTACGTATTAGCCAGCGAGGGAGAGCCCCTCGTATTTTATCAGTTGTTGTATGTTTAGTAAAATTCCGCTAGGATAGTAGTATTGTGTAGGCTGATTATTCTCTTACGTTAAAAGTATAGAGTAAGTAAGCTAGATCTAGGGAGAGGGAGAGAGGGGACGATTAGGAGTAGTTCGTCATTAGAGTTGTTATTAGGTTCGGGACGGGGTATTCTAATACCGAGGAGTCTATTATTTGCGGTAGTAGTAATACTAGTAAGGCCTTCGTCCTTTAGAGCTTTAAGTTGGGCGAGGAAGGTAGTATAGTTGGTACTGAAGGCGTATAGTATATTATTTATAGCTTAGGGGTTGCGCTATATAATAAAGGGATATTAGAAGAAGTGACTTTTTTCGTATAATTCGTTATAAATTATAAATATATATATAGAATATTTTAATTAAGTAGTTAAATTGAGCGTAATAAGAATAGAAGTTTTAATAGCCTATACGTTCGCTAATCTATTAGATTAGGTATTTTTAGGGTAAGCGGAGGTATTATTACGATATTAGGGTAGGTTAATTAAATATACTAGCTAGTATATAAATTAGTAGAGCTTTGGATTTATTTTGAGTAGGAGGGTCTATATCTTTTAGCGTTGGAGTAGGGCTGCCGAATCGGGAATAAATTATTTCTAGAGGTTAAGGAGGTAAAAGAATTATATTTTATCTAATATAGTTTTATTTAATAAGGTTTAGGATTTAGTAAGAGAATAAAAGCGGGATTAATTATATAATAGGAGCTAGCGGAATTATTAAGTAAATAAATAGTTAGTTAGGAGGGTATGGAATTATATTACGGTGCGAATTATTTTTCGTCTAATAATTTTTAGTAGGGTAATTCTAATTAATTAGAAAGAGATAAATTTAAGGACTATATATTAAACTAGTATTATTTTTCGGAGGGCTTTCGACGTAATTATTTTAATTTTATTAAATACAATTTTAATATTAATAAAGAGAGCATCTATTTGTACGGACCGAAAAATCTATTTGTACGGACTCCCACTTTTTTCCCCCATACATATTCCTAACCCTAGCGAATCGCAACATGTCAAATGTATTCTTTTATAAATTTCGCTTAGAAATCTAGGCATTTCAATATTTCAAGCATTTGCCCAGACTGTCATGCCCCACCCAGATGTGCACCCCCAGATGGATTATTTACAGGGCATTTTACAGCGCACTTTACAGGGCACTTAGCGGCACGGTCGCATGCACCCGTCGGCTGTGCATTTCAATATTTCAAGCATTTGCCCAGACTGTCATGCCCCACCCAGATGTGCACCCCCAGATGGATTATTTACAGGGCATTTTACAGCGCACTTTACAGGGCACTTAGCGGCACGGTCGCATGCACCCGTCGGCTGGGGGGTCGCTGCATCAGCTATCTGCATCACGGTTAGCGGTGAAAACGCATAGAAAAATAATGGATCATTCCCTACCGTTGACAGATGCGTGCGCGTTGTTTACTTGGCGATATCTGGCGATGCGCGATGTGGTGGGTTGATTTTGATGAGGGTGGTGGTGATGTGCTTGGTGGAGGAAGCAATGCGACGAGGCATGTGCTAGAATAATCGCCAAGTCTGGCTAGGTGGCTAGTGTAGTACGAGGGTGGCCTGTGTAACCCCCAGATGCGTGTAATAGCCTGAAATCTGGGAGCTTGGCGGGCGCGGTACGTGCTAGATTGGTGCGAGTCGATTGCTGGGCGCTAGGGTTCGGGATATGTATGGGGAAAAAAGTGGGGGTCCGTACAAATAGATTTTTCGGTCCGTATAAATAGAGCTTCTCTTTAATAAATATTTGAATTAAATCTTTTTATATTTTTTTTAATATTCTAGCTATATAGTAGAAAGTAGAAGGCTTCGGTTTTATAATAGTTAATTTAGAGGCTAAGGTTATATATATATTAGTAGAAGTTAGAGGCCTATTATAATATTGTATAGAATATTTATATAATATTTTGTCCAACTATTAAGTAGGTAATATTATTTATATAGGAGGTTAGGCCTTAGTATTAGGTTAGGAAGGAAGGAGTAAAAAGAGGAAGAGAATTAATAATTAATGGGAGTTTTATAAGAGTTTACTATTAGAAAAAAAGTAGGTTTTTACTTAACGAAAGGTAAAGTTCCTATTAATATAAAAGTTCTTTATTAAAGTAATTAAATGTAGTAGTTAGTTTTAGCTAGCGAATATTTTGCTTAATTTATTTATGTAAATAAAAGAGAAAGCGGAATCGACGTTAAAAGTAGTAATAATACTATATTAATTTATATAGTTAACCTCTTTAACGTTATATATTAAAGATATAATATGGTCCGTAGCTGAGTATATAAGTATAACCCTTATAATATTATATCGAATAAGTTCTCTAGCGAGGGTAAGGGTAGTTATATATTTAATTAATAAGCGTTTAATATTTTTATTAATATTATAAGGCTAGCGCTTAGTACTAGTATCTAGTATATTGTTAGCCAAACGACTAGCGCTAAAAACTTCTAGCATCCTAATAACTACTATAATTATAGCTCGTCTAGACTAGGCGGCTGTCTTAGGTAGTTAGGCACCTATAAAGTTACGTGCACACGCGTAACCTCTTAAAAACGAGTAGCCGGGTTTGCCCTATAGGCCTCTCTCTTTCTCCCTTTTTCTTTTCGTAGAACTTTAATTAATCCTTATTAGCTAATACCTACGTATAACTTTATTGTCCTCTTATATTAAGTTCTACCTACTATTGGATAGAAGGACTGCTTACAACTATTAGCGCGGTAATATATTAGTATTAGAATAGTATCTTCACTACCTACTAGAAGGAGGAATTGCCTATAGCGATTAGCGCGGTAACATATTGGAATTAGAATAGCATTTTTTTCTATACCTATTAATAACGATACTAATATAGAAGAATCTTCTAACTCCTAACTTACTTAGAGAGTTAAAGATACTACTAGCAACGGTAACAATAAAAGCACCTCTACTAATATAATTAACCTACTCGGCATACTATTTAGTACTTTATAGACGAGCTCTAATTTAAAAATAAAGTTAAGTTATTACTTTCTTTCTCTTCCTATTTTTAACCTATTTTAAGATTAGAGTTCTAATACCCTACCAAGTAGGTTACTATTAATACCCTAAAGGCATTGGCAATAGAGGAGGATCTGGCAATTCTAGAGTCCTTTTATCCTTAGGCTCCGTATTAACGGAAGTTACTATAGTTTCCCGAGTAGGATAGTTAACTTATTACCTTCCTTTTCTATTATAATAAGCTAGTTAAAATTTATAATACCGACTTTCGAGCGGGACTCTATATAGATCCTAATATAATATAGATCGAAATCTTTAATACCTTACTAATTAATAAACAACAACGGTTTAAAGGGTATTAGACTACCCGGACTCTCTCCGGCAACGAAAACCTGACCGAGCTACTCGAGTAAATCTAGTAAATCTTCGGCACCTATTATATTTAAAACTACGCCTTTAATAACTTTACTAAAATAAAGTAAAAGGATAGCGAGCCCTTTTTTATCTTCTTTACCAACTTTAATAATAAGCTCCTTAAAACTAATAGTTATAATTAGAATAGTTAAACTAAGTTTAGCTTCCTACGCTGAGCTATTAATAAGAAGTTTAGTAATTACCTCTTTACTATCGATTTCTCCGACGACTACTATACTTGCGTAGAGCAACTCTAGAATATCTCTTATAAGTATAAGAAGACTACTAAATTCTACAGCTTCTACTAAAGTTATTTGAAGAATTAAAACAATTCGAACCGGAACCGCCGTACTAGCTTATACCTTTCTATTACTATTAGCCTGGGCCGTTCTAACTCTTAATAGTCTAGAAGATATTCCCAACCCTAATCCTTTAAAACTCAGTACGATATCGATAGTAACGTAATTATAAACGCTATTAATATACGTAGTACCCGCGGCAAGGGCTCTTTTCCCTAATAGGGACTATACGGCCGCGCGAAGTAAGTATCCTAAAAGAGAAAGATAAACGTAGAGTAGAAGGACGTTATATTCGTTACAGTACTATACGGTATATTATTACTAAATACTCTTACCTTCTTATTATTAACTCTTAGAATAAGAGAGTCTATACTTAAGCTACTTAAGTAGCCCTATTATTAGACGACGAAGTAGAGGAAACTCTAAATACTAATACGAAGTAGGGAAAATAGTAACTCTAGTACAAAGTCGGGCGCTAAAGCCCTTACCTAAAGTATTAAATAAAGTAGAAGAATTTAAATTACAAATAGAAATAGACCCTAGTTTAATATTAATTGTTATTAACTCTACAAACTTATTTTATATCTTCGTTAATAAAGGCTACTAATACTATACTACAATTAGTAAAGATATTATTTAGGATTTCTAAATCCCTATTATTTTAACCCTGAGCCGGTAGGTTTAAAGAGCTTTAGCTACTATAAAAGGAGCTACTATTTAAAGTATTGCTTATTTCCTTATAGAATTGTAGGGTTAAGTATCCCTAGTTTGCGCTTATATAATTCCAATATTCGAGTATTCTATTATTTTAAGAAAGCTATAGTTTACAATTAATAAAATATATTCTATCCCCTACGAGAAAAGGCTCTAGTATAGTATTACTGAATTATAAATAGATTATATTAGCTATAATAAGCTAGAATCCCCCTTCTTAGAAGAGTTCGAGAGAGTTATATACGTTCTTACTACTACCTTTATTAAGTATATTCGCTGTATTAAAAAGGAAGAGGGCCGAGGTACTATAGAAGCCGCCGTCTTTATAGTACGTATAGGAGATATTAAGAAGGTTCTAATACTTAAGAGAGTATATATAAATAAGGAATTTAAGTAGATTATTCCTAAAGAGTTTTAGAATCTTTTCCTTTTATTTAAGAAGTAAAAAATAGACCGCTTTAACGGCTACAAACTAGGTATTAACCTTAAGATTGAGCTTACGAAGGGACCGGATAGTAAGGATCTCTTCTTCCTATAGAGACTATTATATAGTATATTTCAAAAAGAATTATTAATATTTAAAAAGACCCTTAGAGACCTTATAAATAAGGGGTTTATTTGTACTAATAGTTCTAAAGCGGGCGTTCCAATCCTTTTTATCTATAAACTTAGTAAGGGTCTCCGGTTCTATTGTAATTACTAAGCCTTCAACGCTATTACTCGTACTGACTAGTATCCTCTTCCGCTTATTTAGGAAACTTTTAAAGTACTTAAGGGTATAAAGTAGTTTTCGAAAGTAGATATTATATAAGCTTTCTATAAAATTCGTATAATTGAAAGCGAAGAATATAAAATAGTATTTAGAATATAATATAAATTATTCAAATAGTTAGTTATACCCTTTGGGCTATATAATACTTTAATAATATTTTAGAAGTATATTAACTAAGTGCTCCGCGAATTTTTAAACAAGTTCTACTTGGTATATATAAACGATGTCCTTATCTTTATAAACGGCTCTAGAAAGGATTATATAAAGAAGGTCCGGTTATTATTCGAACGCCTCTACGACGCTGGCCTCTATTTAAACTCGGATAAGTACGAGTTCGTAGTAAAGAAAGTTAAATACTTAAGTTTTATTATCTACGCGGGAGTAGGGATTTAAGCGGACCCCGAGAAGGTAAAAGCTATTTTCGAATAGGCCGCTCTTACTTCCTAGAAGGGTATACGTAACTTCTTAAAGGTTATTAACTATTATTAAATATTTATATTAAAATTCTCTTCTATAACGGCCCTCCTTATAATATTAATTAGTAAAGGAGTTCTATTCGAATAGACGGCGGCGTATAAAGAAGCCTTCTAATTACTTAAGACCCTATTTACCCAAACTCCGATATTAATACAGTAGGATTCTGAGCGCCCGATGTTTTTAAAAATTAACTATAGTAGATATATATTAGGTAGCTATCTTACTTAAAAAGTTAATAGTTAAAGGAAGGTCGTTGCCTTTTACTCCCGGAAGTTAATACCCGCCGAACGTAATTACCTTATTTATAATAAAAAATATTAACGATTATCGACTATTTATAAAAATAGTAAGCCGAGTTTCGAAGCTATAATATCTTTATTATCCTTATGGACTACTAGAATCTTAAATACTTTATAAGCCGCTAATACCTATCGGAATAGTAAGCCCGCTAGTCCGAATACCTTTCCTAATTTAATTCCGACTTCTAATATTACCTTAGTAAAGAAGCTGTAGTTTCCAACGCCTTATCCTGCCAAGATTAAGACCAGCCTAATAATAATAACCGGGAGGCTCGAAATTTCCAACTTATTCCTAACTCGGCTCTTTATAACTACGTTTATATTTTAATTATAATTACCCGCCACTCCCGGCGGAGAAAGGGTATAAAAGTGTTTAAAGATTTAGATTTATAATAACTTTAGGATTCTACAGTTAGTAAAGATACCCTCTATTAACAAGTCTTTTAAATAATTAAAAACAACGACCGGGACCTCTCTTCGACGAAACTCAAGATCTAAATTATAAACTATTTAATTAATAACTAAAGCTGACTCTAATACTAAAGTCGGTTGTAAATCCTAAGATTCCTAGTAACTACCAAGTCTAATGCTGTTAAACTTCCTAGCTCTGACCGAGAGCTCAACACCCTCCGAACTAGAATTATCTAGCTTACGTACGATTCTTAAACTCTCGGGCATCCTAATAGAAAACGTACTATCGCAACTCTAATCCATTATTTTTACTAGCTTCTACTAGGTATTTACGTACGCCAATTCCTACGCAACTACTATATTTACAGCTCTATTAAATACTAGAGAGACTAATAGAGGAGACTATTATAATTTATACTAGTCCTAGATTAATTCTTCTATAATATATAAATAAATTTTATTACTTATTTACCCCTATTAAGCGGTAATACTTGCTTATTAGTTATAAAAGATTAATTTAGTAAAAACGTTATATTAGAGCTTATACCTTCGATAGATGCTAAGACTTGCGCTGAGAGGTTTATAAGCTACTTCGTAAAGTACTACGGCTAGCCGCGGTCGGTTATAAACAACCGGAGTTCTAATTAGACTGGGCGATTCTAAAGCAAACTTTGTAAACTCTTAGGAATTAAATAGCTACTTAGTATAGTATATTACCTACAAATTAATAGAGGACCGGAGAGAATAAACTAGGAAGTATAAACCTTCTTAAGAGTATATATTAATTAGGCTTAAAACGACTAGTACAAGTAGTGCCTTATAACTTAGCTAGCTATTAACAATCGTATTAATACCTCTATTAATATATTCCCCTTCTTCGCCGTATATAGCTTCGAGGTAGAATTAATTATCTCTATAGTTCCTGAAGCGTTTAGAGAATCCTATACCTTAGCTGACGTCCGGGCCTAATAATTTATTAAAAAGTTATTGTAAATTACGGACTTGTATTAAGCTACTATAGCTATAGCGGCCCAAGAGTAGGAAAAGTACGCTAACCGTACTCGGTAGCTAGTAGAGAAATTCTAAGTTGGTAATAAAGTTTAGCTTAACTTTAAGAACTATACCCTCCTTTACCTAAAGAAGAAACTCAACTAGTTATACGCGAAGTACATAGTATCTTAAGTCCTCTCTCTATTAGTCGTGGAGCTCTCCGGCTTCCCTAATAACGTCTACAACGTCTTTTATATTAACCTTCTTTAGCGTGCTATAGAAAACCCCTTGCCGGGTTAAATTATAGTAGATTACTAACCTCCCCCCTATATAAGTAGAAAGAGAAAAGGAATACTTTATTAAAGAGATCTTGTATATTAGAAGCCTCCTAACCAACCGGAAGGCCTTTATTAAATAAAAGGGGTACTATAAACTATCTTAGTATCCACTAAAGGATTTTATAAACACTAAAGCTCTAGAGATCTTTAAAAAGAAGTATAAGGATGTTCAATTAAACGACGGGCCGGTAAATCGATTTATAAAAGATAAGAGTAGGGGGGGATTTGGGTAATATAAATAATAATTGTAGCTCGCGACCATAGTTGGAGAAGGAAAGGAGGGCTAATATTATAGGGCTAGCGCCTAATATTAGCATTTGGTACATTGTTAGCCAAACGACTAGCGCTAAAGACCTTTAATATCCTAGTAACTATTATAACTATAGCTCGTCTAAACTAAGCGGCTGCCTTAGGTAGTTAAGTACCTATAGAGTTACGTGCACACGCGCAACCTCTTAAGGACGAGTAGCCAGGTTTACTCTACGGGCCTCTCTCTTTCTCCTTTTTTTTCTTCGTAGAACCTTAATTAATCTTTATTAGCTAGTACCTACGTACAACTCTACTATCCTCTTACAATTAATAGTAGAGAGGAGGGTAATTAGTTACTATCTTTTATAAGAATATAAATTACGTCCTAATTTAAAAAGTATAATAATTTATACCTATTTAAAGGCGGAGGGGAATTTACTAAATAAGAGGGTAGTATAAATAATAACTTAAATTAAAAAGAGGATTAGCTCTTAGAAGGATTTAAATATATTTAAGATAATACTATCGAGGCTTAAAGCGTTCATTTCATAGTAAAGGAAGGTTTTATAAAACTTATTATCGTTAGGGTTATTAAAGATTTATTATATTATATCCGGGGGAAGGGTAGAGCTATAGTATTAAGAAGATAAAAAGGCGTCGTTATTAATTAGGTAAGAGGCAGCGCTAGCGAAATAGGTAGCGATAGTTTCGAGATTTATAATTTTATTATTTTAATTATTAATAAGAGTAGGTTTATATTTTAAGGGGTTATTTTTCTATTTTAAAATTAAATTGAAGTCTTTTAGTATTATAGTAAATTCTACTTTAGAGTAATAAAAGTTTATTTATATTTCTCTATATATTTTGTAGAAAATTTTAAAATCGATTTTTCGAACTTCTATAAAATGTTTATTTTATTATAGTATATTCTTAAACTTACTTCTAATAATTATAGAGTATTTACAAGTAGTACCTTTAAAGGTGTTTATAAATAATTATATAAAATCTTTAAATTTATTTATTTATAAGGTAGAAGCTACCTTAAGTAGTTAATATATAAGTATATTGTACGTATCTTCTACGTAAGTAGTAGGAAGGATATAGGTCCTCTAAGGTAGGGTATTTCGCGCCGCTAGGATAGTAATAAGAAACTAGTAGTAATTGGAGATTTAATTATTTATTTTAAAGTAGGCTAATTCTAAGCTAAAGGTAAAATTTAGGATAGATTAGCTATATATATAGTAATAAGTAGGTAGGTTAGGGGTATTAAAGAGGTATAGGCCCTATAATATTATAAGATCCTTTAAGAATTCTCTATATAGGGATAAGCGAAATTAGGGATTTTAGGAAGGAGAGTAGGTATTAAAATCCTTAATAATAAATAAATAGTAAATCTTTATATTTAAAAGGTAGGTTCTAATTACTTCCGTTTATTAGTTATATAAGTACTAATAGACGTAGGAGATTGTAGCGCTATTAATAATAACTATAATAGTATAAATAATAGAGGAGAGAGGGATAATATAATTATACATTTTAGTAATATAAATAACTACCCTTATATTATAATTATTAAAGCTGATTATATAGAAGCTAGGGTATTTATAACTTCAGCCTTTAATAATAGTAGATTCTTAAATATAAATAATAGAGACCCGGTTAGTAATTGCTTATTTGATAATACTATTAATATTCGCAAGAAACTTTTATATATTAATAGATATAACCTTAATATTATCCTTTATTAGGATAGGAGGTTAAGGCTTAGTAATTTAACACCTTCTATACCCTATTAGGAGGCTAAGTTAAGCGTCTAAAGAGGAGTGCTAGGGGTTATAGAGAAGCGGCTCTTAAATATAAGGGAGCGGAAAGTAAACGGCTCTATAAGATCTAAGGTTAGGACTTTAATTATTATTTATTCTCTATTACTTCCGCTATTATTATAAAGTCCATACGGCGTAGTACTATAGTTAATATACTATTTATATTAATATTTCTTTCTTTATTAGTAGTAATAGTAGTAGTAGCGGTAGTAATAATAGTAGCGGGGGTAGCGGCAATAGTAATAGTAGCGTTATAGGTAGTAGAAGGAGTAGTAGTACTTATTCTAATATTATAATTAACTACTCTAACGGCGTTACTCCTACTTACTTTAACGTTAGCATCCTTAATAGCGGCTTTATACGCGGCCTTGCTAGCCTTTTTAGCGCTAGCGTATTATTTAGCAGTTAGTTTTTTAATATATTTATTCTTAACCTTAGGAAATACTAGATAGTTAGAATGTCCTAAGCTAAAGGGTCCTAAGTAGTTTGGGTACCAAGGGATAGATTTGTAGGCCTCTTTATAGGAGGTTTTAAGTATGCCGTATTTGCTATAGACTGAAGTAAAGGTATACTTCGTAGTATAGTAGTAGGAGTTAGGCCAGTAGTTTTAACCTTTTTATTATTCTTTTTTAATTTAAATTCCTATTAGGCGATCTATTTTGTAGCGTCCTTAATAAACGCGTCTAACTTTTTCTAATTAGTCGAGGTGGATATAGCTTATAGGGTAGGCTAACTAGTTTATAGAGTAGATAATATAATAGGTAAGGTTAGGTCTTATTATTAGCATTTAGCCTAAGGACCTGATTAGTTAATTAAGGTAGGTGCTACTAGGTAGGTAGGGGGCGGAGACGTTTTACTTAAAGTATTAATATTAAAGAACGAGTTTAGGAGGGAGTAAACCTGTCTTCAGAGGGAGGCAGCCGTCTTTTGTTGTACGGGCGTTTTGAGGCCTTTATAAGCATTATCAATAGCCTCAATAGTGATTTCAGCGATTTCGAATCACGTTTGGAATTTTTAGATAATCTCCTCGTTAGCTTTACGTAGCGTAGCTATAATGGAATCTTTAAAGGGCGCTATTGTGGTCGCGATGTCGAGTTGTCAGGCTTAGGGCCCTTCTCGTAGTTGTGAAAAGTCATGATGGTTGTGTTGGTGTTAAGACGACAAGTTAGGATACCCAGTCCTGATTAGTTTACTCCGTGAAGAACGATTCTGATTAGCCGGAGCCAGTTCAGAAAAATATTTTTCAGGAGAAGGTGATGGCTGCCATATTTGGTAAGGCGCGGCCGCCCTATCGTAGGAAGTTAGAGCTGTTCCTGGGCTGCCCCCGTGACTGCTTCTACCGGACTTTACTACACTCGCTTCTGCCCTCTTTTTGACGGTCTAACGAACCATTGGCATCCCAGTTGCTGATTAATTTGCACCATCACCCTCGAGTAGCATTTTGAGTACGGTGTTAAGGTTAACTGCGACCTCGCTCACAATCTTACCACCATTCAAGCTTTGCTTACCCTCGTAAGGAACAGTACCATCCGCCCTCGAACTATGCGGCTGGATTGTTGCTGAGCGAGCGAGGAAACAATGACGTTATACCCTGCGTGCTCACGCGACCTGACTGCAGCCCTTTTTTCCACTTTGCTTCTTGCCAAGTACACAATTTGAACGTCTTCCACGAACTTGAAAGCCAACTTGGACTGGCCACCCAAGTCCGTGCTCAAAAGAATGTGACCGGTATCCGAGTTACATGGTAGCATGATATGGTTGAGTGTAGCCCTTTCCTCTTTCTCTTTGGCCTTTAGTCGCCAACTTGCACTTAATCTTGCACACAAAGTTTGTACTTGGTAGCACTTCCTAGCACTGGCCGAAGCGAACCAGCTGGTGGTTAGGAGTGCAGAAAGTGTGAGTGGTTTCTTTACCAAATGGAAAAATATGCAATGCACGGACACTGTAAGCAGTAATAATATTACATATCTGCTGTGCAAATCAAATGTTTTGGGACCACTTTGTCCGTTTCTCGCTCTCCGCTCGCATGTCCACGTCTGCGAGCTTGGTTGGGCTTGGATTGCGCCGCGAGAGAGGCCATAGGCCTTGTCGGAATTCGGAACTGGCCGTTGATGTGCATTATTGATCATTCGCCGTTCGAAATCTTGCCTGTCTGCGAATTTGGAAGCACTGCCAGATGAGTCCGGGCAGGTGGAATTCCCAGTACATACATTTACGGTACTGTAGAGGGCACGGTCGGTAATTCGGGAGACACCGGGAGCATGTTCGTCTCCCATACCATCATTTCATCCTTGATGGGTTTTGCAGTTGGTTGTACCTGTGATGTCAGTCGTAGGCCGATCCCGAGATAACCAGAAGATACTCCTCGCACTGGAGTGACTCTTGATGACAAAGCCCACGGTGAAAACGGAGAGAAGCATCCGACTGCCTATTCTGCCTTTCAAACAGCCACCATGACTGAGAAGAAGAGACCGAATCTTTGTGACATTCGGTTCAGGGGCAGTGAGGGGGTGCCAATGAACCCGCCTTCTTTCATTCTGGTTCGTACATAGGAACCTAGTAGTGCCTGTACGTACACCGTCAGGTCTTCAGTGGGTGAGTGGGATGGACGTCCGACGTTAGCAGGTGCAAGCCAGGTTGGAACTTCACACTTCCACTCGCTCTCAAGCAGCCAGCCAGCTTTCTGCCGACCGAAACAGGGCGGGTCAGGGATCCAGCCGTGCCAGCTTTAAAATGTTCCTAATGCAGGGTCCGCCAGAGAGCGGGATCGTCGATTCCATTATTGAAAGGGTGACTGTATTTTCAGTGGCAAGCGAGGCTCATTGAATGATTGATTGGCCTACCGGGCGTCATGCCGGGCAGTCAGACGTGTTCGATGCAAGCTGTTCTACAAAAATATAGTACAAGGGCATACATGTAAGAAACGACATGTCCATACGTCGAGCCAAGTAGTGTACGGGTGCCACTAACAATCAATGGCCTAGACCCCACACAGTTTTGCGCTAGTGCGCCATGAATTTCCCCCATCACACTGCGGCAACTGCCCGTGGGCGAAGCCCGCAATGAACTGTTGACAATGAATCCATCTTTTTAAATCCGGCCCTTCCCTCCCATGGAAGGCCTTCCTCCTTCAACACCACCCACTCGTCTGAACGACATTTGATGCGCTCAACTTGACACTCGCCCCTTCAGGCACCACCGGCATCACAGTAACAATAACGCTACCCTCGATATCGAAACTGGTTTTCACACCGGAGTCATCCCGATCTCTGCATCACCCCATTGCACTCTTCGGCGCTCGCTCACGTGTCCCGCCTACAACCCTCCACACAAGACCTCTTTTACCGTCCTCAATCGGAGGCAACTCAAGCATCACCGGACCTCGAATTCCCCGTTAGCATACCCTCGCAGGAAAGCTTGACGAGCTCGGGCTTTCCCAGGTACATATCTATTCACGACGCATCCCACACAACCCCGGAACAATTTGGGAAATCAGCAAAAATGGGCAGCTCATAGTCCCCAGAAAGAAGTGCCCTGGGACGCTTTTGATTCCGCTGCTCGTCAACACAGAAACAAGACCGTCCGTACCACTTCTACTACCAACAGTAGGGCCATTACATCTTCTCCATTTCCCACCTCCAACAGTCTATCAGACCGAAAACGTTCCGGTCAACCACGAGCCACCGTGCCGATCGATTCGAACCGCCAACCCATCTGCTACCCCCTGCACTATTTCGTCGGTCAAACCAGCTTCCCCTGTCTCTCTTCGAGCATTTCCTAGCCCTGGCCGGTTCTGGCCGTCTGATGATCCACTCTGATTCCGACGCCTCAACGCGTGCTTCGTCAACCAAGAGCGTCCTGCACCCGTCACTGCTACAATCGGAATCCATGACAGCCCTGGCTACCATGGCGGGGGGCAACAAGGCCGTCATGAAGAGGAATACGAGAGCATTTGTTGGTGACAACACAGAGCAGGCCCTGCTTGGGCCTCAACCAGAAAAAATGGCAAAGGAAGATGAGAAGGCGGACGTGGAACCGCACAGGAAGGGCTCCATCGGCACATCGACAAGTCAAAGCAGGCGCTCAAGCCGCCAGACGAGCCTCGAGTGCTCACCCATGACTGCCGCGACGTCATTGGATACGGATCTGTCGGATTTGAGCAAAGATGAACACTTTAGCCTCCCCGACGCACTTCGCGATATCGAGCCTCCACATGCCGTTCAAGCCTACAGTCACAGTGCCAAAGCTCCCTTGCGGCCAAATCCTACTCTCCCGCTCATTCCCTCGGATGGGCGCCCTAAGAATTTTGGTGTCGTTGTTCCTGGGGTATATCGAAGTAGTTTTCCGCAGGGCGAGGACTACCCGTTCATCGAGGGCCTCAAGTTGAAGACCATGGTGTTGGTTACCCGAATTGAAACCCTTTTTTTTCTTTTTCAACATACTGACAAGGGTTTTCCAGCACATTGGTCCAAAAGGACTTCCCCGAGGGCTATGACGCTTTTCTCAGCAGAAATGGCATCAAGCATCATGTCTTCGACATGAAGGGCACCAAGAAAGAGGCCATTCCCATCACGACGATGAAGGCCATCCTCCGGCTGGTGCTCAACCAAGCCAACTACCCGCTCTTGATTCACTGCAACCACGGAAAGGTAAATTACCCCTAGACGATGTCTTGACTAAGTGGAACGGTCAGGCTGACATTGGTTGTGCAGCATCGCACCGGCTGCGTGGTTGGAATTGTTCGCAAGACTCTTGGCTGGGACGTGAACAATATCCTCGAGGAGTACCGGAGTTATGCCGAGCCCAAAGTCCGCGAGACCGATGTCAACTACATCCAAGGATTCGAAATGGCCCAAATCTCGAATCTCTTCTCCAAGGACATGACCTTGCGGCGCTTTGGGTCGCCCAAGTTCGCCCACTCCACGGTCGTGGCCATCATTTTCTTGTTATTCTGGTATCATTTTTCTGGAATTTCGCTGCCGACTTCGGAGGCGGTGGATCGCAAGCTGCTCACCCAATAGCTTTTCGGCATGACGTTCGGATGTCCGTCAGTTCTTTTTGGTCATGATATCACACTTTTTGGCCCCCACAAATCCCACGGGCGCCATACAGGCTCGGCGCAGCTTGATCCGGCAGCGAGGAGGATTACATTGTTAAAGGAAATGAGGTGGGAGTATTTTGGTTAAATCGGAACATGAGGTCCAGCGGGTATCCTGCTTCGGAGCGGGTACAATGGCGTGGCGTTGCAATGGGGATTTTTCCGTACCGGGAATCTGGAGGGCTGGCAGACGGCTTTGCTTCTGGGGTATCACATGGCCACGAATCCAGACCCGGAGCTGAGAAGCCTGCAATCGGTATCACTTGCATGGAAAAGATTAGATAGGATGGAGAGCGGAGACTATCAAGTGCTGAGTGTCTCCTGGCGTTCGTATGGTTTCCCTGGTATTCATTAGGGCGGTTTCCTATGTTCATATTATGACTATGGTTGTTGTCGTCGCAGCGTTGGGTCTGCGCATATAGTGTTACGCTATTCAAGCTCATAACTCCCAGAAGAGTGAGCTGGAAATTCAGCACCCATTTGGCGTGTGCTGCACAAAGCGAACACGTTCAGAAGTGTGACTTTGCGCATTGCCGAGTTTTCCTTGTTTGCCATTTCCCACCCTTTGACGCCGCCGAATGCTTGCTCTTTATGATACAGTATGATACAGACACACAACTTCTCCCGCAAAAGAACCCCCCGAAACAACGAACCCGTCTTGCCCCTCTCCTCCCAGCAACTTCTGGATATGCAACTACTTGTAATGGACTATCCACGGGCTGTCCACCATAACACGCCAGAACACACTCGCTCCTGTATGCCAGGCCGACTCTCCTCAACCACAGCAAACCCACTGCCCCCCACACCATCTCAACCGTCCCTGAGGATTCTTCATTCGCTATCGCTGTACATGCCCCACTTGTCCATCTCCTTCCTCTCCTGCTCCTCGGCCTTGCGATCACCCGTCACGTAGGTGTATGTGCCCGCAATCACGTTGGCCGCGCTCAGACCCATGGCCGTAGCCCGCACCGCGCCGCGAGCCGAGAACTTGTTCTTGAGCGCGGCGGGGCGGCGGCGGGCAGCGAGGAGGAAGTAGATGCCGCTCCAGGCGGCGGTCATGCCGGCGCTGTCGATCTTGAAGCCGGCTACGCTGAGGTAGCTCGAGAACATGAGGAGAGGGGTGAGGAGCATGGGCAGGGCCTGGAAGGGACGCCAGTGGAGGGCGGTGATGAGGGTTGCTAAGCCCATGCCGGGGAGGGAGGATGCTGTGTTTGAGCGTTAGTGTCAAGAGCATGTAAGTGAGGATTGTGAGAAGAGTGAGTGAGTAGTTGAGGTACTTACATCCCCAGCCCCTGACGCGGTCCAGGACGGATGCCTTGGTTTCTTCGGTTGACATGATGAGTGAGGATATAGGATATTGTTGTTGATCTTTTTACTATCTTCAACACCAGCTTTTTCTGTTACCGATTTTTAGCTATCTGCAGCTTCTGAATCGGCTCATGTCAATTGAAGGAAGCTGTGACGCCACTGGTGGATGACTAAGCAAACTGGACCCATCCTTGTTGCCGTTCCCGTCCTGTCTCCAATTCCACGATTGTCGTTCTCCAGTTCCGGCCAAGCGCACGGGCGCACGGGCCATGTGTGAATGGAATGGGAAGAAATGTGAGCGTGGAAGTTCCATGCTGTCCAGCTCCCTAGTAGCGAATGGTCACCGAGTTATTGGTGCAATCCGTTCGATGTGTGTTCTTATAGTCGCTATGCTCGGCTGCGCAAACGAATCTACTTGTAAGGATAAAAACCATGTTTAGAAGCGCCGAATATTGAATGTATTGTCTGGTTTCATAGCGATTTGTTTAGTAGTTGTACTATCTCACACTGATAAGGCTAATACGTACACTTTTTGGACAAGGGACCACACCGTCCGCTGCAGCGGTTCCAGAAAAACGCCACGCTTTCGACTCCCCTGTCCGCTCTCCTTGTCAATGCATTTATACAAATCGCGACCGACCTGAACCCGGCATCGAGCATCAGAACGCTATAGAACCTCGTTCTCCCACCTGGGTCTGTGATCCCAATAGCAACCAATTCTTTGTCGCCCACCTATCGCCCGGCTTCTCCTTGTCCAGCTTCAACAAACCACGACGTTGTCACGGACACCGCCTTTGCCTCGTTGCGTCACTACATTCCTCGGCCCTCCGCAACGAAAGATCGGCCAACCAGACGATCCGACGTCCAGGATTTACGGAATCACGTTTCGCCTTATTCTCGAAGATAGTCATCGACAGTACCCCTAGAATCTTACGGACCAGAACCATAAGACAAAGGGCACATCATGCCCGCAGCCACAACCTCTGGGGCTGATGCCTCTAACGGATCGTCCGCCCACAACCGCCAGCACAACCAGGGCAACCAGGAGCGCAAATACACAGTCGAGCAGAAGGCTGCGGTCCTGCGGATCCGGAAATGCGAACCCACCGCCTTTTACGAGATCCTCGATGTGTCCAAGACATGTACCGAGGCCGAGATCAAGAAGGCCTACCGCAAGCAGTCCCTGCTGACCCATCCGGACAAGAACGGCTACGAGCATGCCGACGAGGCCTTCAAGATGGTCGCGCGCGCCTTCAGCGTCCTGGGTGATAAGGAGAAGCGCGACAAGTACGACCGCTTCGGAACCGACCCGGACAGCAGGTTTGCCAGCGCGCAGCAGCAGAATCCGTTTGCCGGCTTTGCGAATAGGGGAGCAGCAAGGGCCCATCAGGGAGGCATGTGGGGAGACGACGCAGACATTAGCCCCGAGGAAATGTTCGCGAGGTTCTTTGGCGGAGGAGGTTTCGGTGGAGGTCCCTTCGGAGCCGGTATGTGCACCACCCTAAATCCACAGGATACGGGTATTCGGTATACTGACATTATTTTCTCTCTACAGCTTTCGACGGAGGGCCGCAGTTCGTCTTCAACTTTGGCGGCGGGCCTGGTATTCGGGTGCACCAATTCGGCGGAGGAAGGCCCAGGACTCGTCCTCGGCAGGCTGGACAGCAACAAGAAGGCAACAGCATGTGGAGCACCTTGATGAGCCTCTTGCCCATCATTGTTCTCTTCATCTTCCCCATGATCTCTTCGCTGTTCTCCGGAGCGACATCGGGGCCATCAACGCCGTCCATGGCCTTTGAGCAGGCCAAGCCCCCTTACACAATGGCACGTAAAATGCCCAACGTCAAGGTCAACTACTATGTCAACCCGAACGACGTCAGGCATTATTCCGCCTCGAAGCTGTACAACTTGGATCAGAAGGCCGAGGTCATCTTTGTGCAGCAGCTACAGCAACAGTGCGAGCGAGAGATGGCAGAGAAGCGGCGGTTGATCGAGGAGGCCCAGGGATGGTTCCGTACAGACCAGGAGAAGTTGGCCAAGGCCGAGAGATTCGAGACACCAGCTTGTATCAGGATCAAGACCCTTTATTCCCCAGGATCGAAGTACTAAAAGGGAGGTTGATATCTGTGTTATGGAGAGAAGCGTCGTGATGGGGAGGCTGTTTCTGTTGGGTTCAAGCGCTGGGTACTATTATGAGCTGTAGCCATAGCATGCAGTTCTGTGGAAGACCTTCTTGATTAGACTGACAGACGGAGCGGCAGTCGGAACGTGTACTTGATGCGTACTGGCTTGACGTCTTATGAGAAATGATGTTTGTATAATCCTAATTTATATATATGTATATACATAGACTCCTGGTCAATCCTTCTCTATGACGTTCTTACCCTTGCATCGGGACATGCCTATAAATGATGAGGCTGCTTAAGGCAGTGGGCCATGGCCTAAGCCATTATACTAGCAATTCTTTCGTGGGATCTTGTTACGCCCAATCCATCCTAGCAGTGAGCATAGCAATGGGGCTAGGTCACAATTCAGCGACAGACGGAAATGGTATGTTGACATTCCGGGTTCCTGTCAAGTGGAATTGTTGGAATCATGGATGCCTACTGGATCGCCTAGGCAGGAGATGACGAGGCGCTGTGAAAGGGCAAGTGGTGAGGGGTAGCTGCTGCTGCCAGCCTGCAATGAACCATGGGAGGCCGTCAAAGTGGCCAACGACATAATTCGCACATGCAAGTTGCTTTCCCTTGTCCTCATGCCCGGCCAAGCATTACACCAGCCTCCAACTGTCCAGTCTTTTATAACATGACGTTGCCAATGGCAAGCTGCCCTTTCGCCAAGATAAGATACCACTATCAGTGATAAAGTCCCACTACGACGGGAACCTTGAGGGGTCCAAGTCCGCAGCTGGAGCTACCCCTACGCACTGCCACACCTTTCCAGCTGCTGAGATTCCGTCCCGTCTCTTCCATTTCACATTGATGTTTTGATCATTACAACCATCTCGAAATACAAGAGTCAATTGTAATTCCGGACTGACATCAAACATCACCGAACTGGCTATATCGGAGGCACAACTGCTCACTAACTCTTGCTCTTGTAAGTACTTAACCTACTTAGAGAAATCCGCTGTCCTCCAATCGCTTCTGCGCTGGATCCTAGTGAGCAATCCACTGACGACACCCATGTTAGGCCCCAATCTCGTGCTAGAATCGCAGTGCTATCCCAGCAACATCCTAGAACCTCGAAACGTCGTGCGCCCAATGACGCAACTGTTCACTTAACTTCAAACCGCTCTCGACCTCGACCTTCACAACGAAAGGCTACTTTGTGTCGGCTGAACCGCATCTCCACGGCTAGGACGGTTTGGACCTTTGAATCTCTTTGGAACGACGCAAAGAAAATTCACTGTATATAATCCGGAGACCGTGGCCAAGTCTTCAACAGGATCCTATTCAAGTCATTACAGTTTAGAGGCGCTTACTCGGCTTCCTCGGGCTCATATCCTCTCGACTGTCGACACTTTCCCGACGACTGGATTTCCCTTTGGCATTCATCACCGACCTTCGAGACATGGTGACCAGGAAGCCTCTTCCAGCCAATGCTGCCCTGGACCCGGCAGTTCGACGAGAACCATCTTGGTCTTCCGCCATGGACTCGGAAGCAAACATGGCGTGGAACGACGAGCGTGAAGGACAGCAACGCCAGGGCGGATCAGACGGACAAGCCGGTGATGTGCCACGATCTCTGAGGCCCGGTCAAAGTTTCTCCAATTTATCAGGCGTCGAGGACGACAATGTTTGGGCTGATAACAGCGCGGAGGGGAACATGTCTGCGACTGGTGGACAGCCAGGTGACATTGGCCGGGTGCCTACCGTTCTGAGGCCCGGCGGCAGCGCCCAACCGCCAAGATCCGGTGCGATGGAAGCAGACAAGGTAGGAGGCGATATTAACCGGATACCAACCGTACTGCGACCAGGAGGTTCCCACGGACAACCAGAAACTAATCCGTTCAAGAAAAAGATGCCAGGAAGTACGCCGGCCAACGAAGGAGAAGACACCGTCCTGGAACAACCAACATATTCACCACCCGTACCACCTGTACTATTCCCGTCCTTTTCGGACTTGAGCTTGTCTGAAGGTCCTGAACAGAGCAAAAACCCTTGGCAGCCGTCACTGAACCAAAGAGGAGACAGCCCTGCACCACCGTTGATTCCGGATCTGCCACAGAATCACACCGGAGGAGACCCTTGGAAGTCTACAAACCCATCTCAACAGCCCACCCCTGGACCATCAACGAGCCCGCCAACATTGCTCTCACTGCCTTCTCAGGAGGATTCCGCGAAGTGGGATGAGCAACGTTCAAGCAAGGCTCCTGAACTTTTGCCATCAACTACAGGAGAGGAGACACTTGATGATTCTCACGCATGGGATGACTTGGGTAATATGTCCAGAGAGAAGGCACCGGCAAAACCGCCTGCAACCACGGGAGACGATTGGAACTTGATTGATATCGACACACGTCCTGGCCCCCCATCACGAAAGAGCACTTGGGAGGATTTCGCCGACGACGATGAGAGCTCTCCTAAGCCGGTCACCGAGAATAACATTACGGCACCTGCCGCGCCTCCTACAATAGGAGCTACCGTGCCTCCTACACCACCGCCTGCCGTGCCTTCTACTACAACATCTACCGTGCTCCCTAATTCGACGTCTGCCGCCGAACAAGCTCCCCCACTCCCTGAGAGAAGAACGGAAGAGAATGCACCCGAGTTACCACCTAGGTCTACTGAAGCGCAGGCCAGTTCATCTGCGCAACCACTACGCCAGGTTGACAGGTCCGAGACATACCAAATCAAGAGGATCAACTGGTATGACGCCATGGTGGAAATCAACCCGAGGACATCACCGATTCTGATTCAGAATGCGAATGGACCATGCCCGCTTCTTGCGCTCGTCAACGCTCTCATCCTCTCTACCCCGGCACATCAGGACAATACGGTCCTAGTGGAGACCCTTCGATCACGAGAGCAAGTCAGTCTCGGGCTGCTTATTGATGCTGTCTTCGACGAATTAATGTCTGAGCGACGACTGGGTGAAGACGCCGTTCTACCGGACGTTACCGAACTCTACAACTTTCTGCAGAGCCTTCATACCGGCATGAATGTTAACCCACGCTTTGTCCCGACTAAGCAGATGGAAGACGCCTTCAACCGCACATCACTCACCAATTTGCCTCCGACGGAGAGAGGTGGCCAGATTCCGGGGACGTTCGAGAGTACGAGGGAGATGAGACTGTATTCCACTTTCTCCATTCCCTTGATACATGGTTGGCTTCCGCCTAAAAATGATCCGGTCTATGGAGCATTTGAGAGACAAGCGGCGTCGTATGACGACGCCCAGAACCTTCTGTTCCGTGAAGAGGAGCTGGAAGCCAAGCTGAGCAGCCCCGATGAACAAGGCTTGACTGAAGATGAACAGCAAATGCTCCAGGATATCTTTGCGATCAAAGATTTTTGGAAAACCTCAGCCACACAACTTACAACATGGGGACTTGATGTCATTAGAAGTTCGATGAAGCCAGCGTCTGTAGCGATTCTCTTCCGGAACGACCATTTCGCCACTTTGTACAAGCACCCACAAACTGGGAAACTCATGACACTTGTCACGGATGCAGGATACGCCACCCATGACGAGATAGTATGGGAATCGCTGGTGGATGTGAACGGTGAACGAGCCGAGTTCTTTTCTGGTGACTTCCGCCCTGTCGGCGGCGCTTCACACGACCGTAGCAGCAATCCTGCAGGCCCGGGGGGATCAAGCTACACCGGCACCTCATCATATGGTAACTCGGGAGAGGGCAGTGGATGGACGACGGTCCAAGGCCGTAGGGGACGGGAGCAGAGTGGGAACGTGCACGAAGATGCCCCAACATCTCCGTCGCATGAACAGGAGGACCACGACCTTGCTCTAGCACTGCAACTGCAGGAAGAGGAGGAACAGCGTCATAGAGAAGAGCAAGAACGTAGGCGCCGGGAACGAGAACTCTCGGAGCAGTTCATCGAGCAGCAAGCACGCACTTCGAACGGACAGCAAAACCAGGGCCGCGGTCAAGGCCATGCCCGTGGTGGTAGTCTTGGTGGAAGTGGTAGCTTACGGGCCGGCAGAGGCGGCAGTACCGCAAGTCTTGGGAGCCAAAGGGCGGCGGCCTTAGCATCACGCAGCTCACTATCGGTTTCTTCCACGGCTCCGTCCACGCGCCGAAGCAACAGCTCGATGAACGTCTCTGCGAACAATGGTGGAGGAGCTAGTCCGACAGCGAACAGAACCGGGGTCAGAACCTCGGGTCAAACAGTGAGATCGCTCATTCCGCCTCTTCCTGGTCAACAGCCACTGCCCTTCACAAACCGCCCAGCGGATGAAGCAGTAGAAGATGCTCCACCTAGCTATGATGTCGCTGCTACACAGGCACCGTACATTCCTCCAGAAGGGCACCCCAGCCATCCCTCAAGCAGCCCTACTGCGGCTCGCGCCACTGTTGCCAACGGCGCGGGAGCCGCACCTCCTCGCACTGGAGCGGCAAGTCCTCCGCAAAGGTTGGGTTCGACCGCGGGTTCAGTGGGATTGAGAAACCCGTCCCAGGCTCCCGGGCATTCATCAATTAGCCAGGCCGGTAGACCTCAGTCCGGTTTTCCTGGTAACCCGAACATAGCCGCCCCAAGGCCGATGAGGCAGGGAATTCCGCCTGCCGCGGTTGCAGTTCCTGGGACTCCGAGAGAAGAAAAATGTGTTGTGATGTGATTGGTGGTTAACGTATGGATTCTCTGTCAATGCAATTATGCTGGAGTGGTTTGGTGTTTGAGTTCGGGCGCAAGGGTGCAGTGTCTTGTTGGAGTGTCATGATGAAGAAACGAATGATACCAAAGAGGATTGGAGTTGGGAAATGGTTTCTTATCGCTCAGAAGGGCGGTTTTTCGACTTACATAGTACAAGTCCGATGGCTAGATACTACCTGGAAGAGAGTATAGCGGTTGCAAATGTGGTCGAACTGGATGGTATCAACGGAAATGATACTGTCCGGTGTTTTTGTTCGAAATCTACAACTCTACATCACGGTGAATCCTGTGGTAACGTTTTGGGAGCGTAGCTGGGCGGTGATAGGCCAAACATTAGTTATTGAGCACTGTAGTACCAGGTTAAATTGCCCCTGTTGGGATGATTGCGGAGTGCTTTCATTGGTCATCCAAGCACGATTGGCCCCTGCCAGTGAATATAAACATCTCTTACAAACTGTCCGTTGTCTGTTTCCCACTTGTCTTTCTCTTGCCTTGCACCTTCTCTCTCTCGTTCTTTTCCTATGACCATCGGATTTTGGGGAATAAGCACTCCTGTTTAGTGTAGTGAGTGGAACGAGACGGCTCTGAGGAAACCATCACCCGTACGCCGATCACCTCAACCACTTTGAAGTTGCCGTTCACCTTCGACTTGACAACCAACCTCACCCGATAAGTCGTCGGCCGAGCGCCAACAAAGAGGAAAATGACGACTACCGTAGGTCTAATCGACAACTGGTATCCTCCCACGAGGGAGAATTACGATCTCATTCTCTCCTTATGGAAGTGGTTCCCCGTGGTATGTGTCACCGCCCTATGAGAATGCTCTACATCACAACTGACACAACTGACCAGGCCGCCTCTCTTCAATGGGGTGTCTCCTGGTACGGGATGGGCAAGACATCAGTCACCAGCCGCCTCAACCTGCCCGGCCGGATTGGCTGGCTCACCATGGAAGCGCCTGCCTTCATGACCCTGCTCTACATGATGCGCACCCTCCCCGCCCAGCACGGCTTCACCCTCAGCGACCTGCCCTGGCAAAACAAGGTGCTCGCCGGCCTCTTCGTAATCCACTATTCCTATCGCGCCCTCGCCTTTCCCTTCCTGCAGCCCAGCATGGCGCCCATACACATCGTCATCTGGCTCTCCGCCCTTAGCTTCCAGATTATCAACGGAACGTTAATCGGCGCTTGGCTCGCCGCCTACGGTCCCACGAGCCACGCGGCGTGGGCCAAGCAGCTATCTAGCTCGTTCCCCACGCTGCAGTTTACCTGCGGAATCGCGCTGTTCTACGTCGGCCTGATGGCGAATTACTACCACGATGACCAGCTGAGGGAGATCAGACGCCGGGAAAACCGCAGGCAGGAGAGGCTGGCGAAGCAGAATGGGCAAAAGGGACAGCCGGGCAAGAAGGTGGAGAAGCACTACGAGATTCCCAAGGCGGGACTGTTCAAGGTGATGCTTTACCCGCATTACTTTTGCGAGTGGGTTGAGTGGTTTGGGTTTTACATGGCCGCTGGTTGGGGGTGTCTGCCGGCGAGGTGCTTCTTGCTGAATGAGGTGGCGGCGATGTTGCCGAGGGCGGTAAAGGGGAAGCAGTGGTATATGGAGAAGTTTGGGGAGGAGAAGATTAGCAAGAAGTGGGCGGCTATTCCGGGGGTTTGGTGAGCTTTGCATCTCCTCTTCTTTGGGGCTGGGCATAGGTGTGATGGTGGATTGGAAAGCGAACGTAGGAGGGAAGGAAGAACATGGACAGCTGGTAGCATTTCTTAAGGCGGCATTGCAATGTTGACCAACTATCGAACTACCACGTCAAAGAGTAATGGTCATGTATTTCTTCTCGAGATATAAGATGCCAACCGTGATCATGAAGCTTAAACGACGGGAACCATGAGGATTTGCAATTGCACGTCGCCCAATGCTGAACTGGTGGGGCATTACAGTGCTACTTACAGTGGCAATTTGGCGCCTAACCCGCCAACTAACACTGGGAACCCCCTACAGCTTTGGGCCAAACAGAACTTCACTTCTACTTCACTTCAAATGCACAACGATGGAAGTAAACAAAACAGACGCGTGGGATGAAATCGTCACCCTCGCGAGCCCTTGCACCCTGATTAGAAAGTGAAGCTGTAAGGCTTAGATCTTTTGCCACTGCACGATCTCATGGAAATAGGAGCGACACGATAGCTGCGACCCGGCGCGCAAATTCAGCATCGGCGAAAGCAGCGATGCCTCTCCTAAGGAGCGACTCCTTCAAGGACATTGACTTCACTCTTCGTCGACAATTCGGCAAAGAGAACTTCAGGTATGAGCTTTTGGATACATACTCCTCCGTTATCTCATTCTAACCAATTTTCGCAGACCACACCAGAGAGAGATCATCAAAGCTGCCCTCGACGGTCATGATGTCTTCGTCCAGGCAGCCACCTCCTTCGGCAAGAGTCTATGCTTCCAACTGCCAGCAGTTATAGACCGTGGAAGTATGTTTATCTTTTCCAAATAGCGACGGTTGAAGCAAGCCCAATCTGACCTCTTCTATCCAGTCACCATCGTGATCTCACCGTTGCTGAGTCTCATGGTAGGTATCACTCCTTAGACATGGGTCCAAGCGACTTACTGATGCCCTTCAGATGAACCAAGTCGAAGCCCTCAAGGCATCAGATGTGGACGCTCGCACCTTAAACAGCAACACTACCATGCCAGAGCGAGACTACATCTACGCTGATCTCGCAACTGGGCATCCCCTCACGCGGCTTCTCTACGTGACTCCTGAGCTATGCTCCGGCGATCACTTCCGGCGAAAACTAAAACTTGTCTATGAGCAGCACGAGCTGGCACGCATCGTGGTCGACGAAGCCCATTGCATCTCAGAATGGGGCCACGACTTCCGCAAAGACTTCAAACGGCTCTCCTGGTTCCGCGAAACCTTCCCCGATGTACCAGTCATGTGTCTCACGGCCACTGCCAATGAGCAAGTCCGCCGCGATGTGCTCACCACGCTAGGGCTGGACAAGACGCCCGGCAAGCTCAAGATCTTCAGCATGACAGCCCACCGACCGAACCTACACCTCGAAGTGCGTTTCACCAGCGACGAAGCCAACGACCGCTACGACGACTTCGTCACCTGGCTGAAGGGCGTATATGACCGCCGAGCGGCCGCGGATCGAAAAGCCGAGCTAGACGCCACCGGCGAGCGCGTCGAGAACGTACCGGGGATCATCTACACCATCTCCCGCGACGAAGTCGAGTCGCTCGCGGCCGCCCTACGACACGACGGCATCGGCGCGCGGCCCTTCCACGCGAAACTGCCGAACCAGGTGAAGGAGGAGACGCTGGCCAAGTGGATCGCCAACGAGCCGGGGTACGATATCATCGTCGCCACGACGGCCTTCGGCATGGGTATCGACAAGGAGAACGTGCGGTTCGTCGTGCACTGGCGGCTGCCCAAGTCGTTTGAGGGGTATTACCAGGAGGCGGGGCGGGCGGGTCGTGATGGGAATGCGAGTTATTGCTTTCTTTACTACAGCCGTGAGGACCGGGATAGGGTTTGTAACTTGGTCATGAGGGAGCCGGTATCGAAAAACGCGCCGGCGGATGGGATCAATAATAAGCAGGCGAGGCAGATGAGTCTTGGTAGGCTGGTGGCGTATTGTGAGGATACCGCTTCTTGTCGGCATGCGGCGATTTGTAGGTATTTTGGGGAGACGCAAGCGCCTGAGTGCGATTATGCGTGTGACTGGCATAAGGATCCGCAGGGGCTGAAGAGGAGGATGGCGAGGGGGCTGGCGAGTGAGGAATGGGTTAGTACTCAGCGGGAAGAGGGCATGTATGATGAGTATTGGAGTGAGTAGGGATGAAGGGGGAGCCTTGGAGTTTGGTAACTGGTTGATGTCTTGGTTGATGCAGTGTTTGAGGTCTGGATTAATATGATACCCACGTTTCTATTCATAGTCTTGCGCTGTAACAATATGTCATCTTTGCGAGGCAGTAGTTACAGCAACATTGAGAGGGCAACACAATGAGAGAACGCAGATTATCATTTTCTGTGACAGGTATCTTGGCAACACTTTATCGTACATACAGAAGCTCTGTGCCGAGCCCGCCTTTTATAGACCTCCGCCCGTTGTTCTCTTCCTCACAGGAATTCCCAGCTTGGGTCTCTCTGGTTCCTCATTATTTTCCATAATCCACGGCTTCCTCTTCATAGCTTCCTCCAACTGTAACCCCCATTCCAGCCAGGCGAGTCCCTGGGTAACCGAGTCGCACAAGTCGTCCATCTTCTCGATGTGTTCGGCCTTGGTAACACGCTCCGTCCTCTCTTCTTTCTTGCCCATCAACGTGCCGACGCCGAGGGACTCCGGGAGGTGCGCGGGATCCGGCATTTCTACGGCGTTGTTCCTCAATTTCTGCTTGGTCAGATACAACATATCGTTGATGGCGACAGGAGCGGCCCTTACGAAGTAGTCGGCCATGCGCTGCATCTCACGGTTTGCGAGACCGAGCTTTTCCTGGTTCTTCAACCACGAACCCAAAAGGCACATCCGGGCCTTCTTGACGTCCTTGATCTTCTTATTGGTTTCCTTCTCGTCAACGTTGATGGGCTCCTTGAATGGGTTGAGAAGCTCATCATCCTTGTCCTCCTCTGGTGGAATCTCGTTCTCCAACCTCCAGAAGCCTCGTTTCGGTTTCGGCTTTATCTTGGACCTGTTAGGATTCGCCAGATCGCGGGGTGCGGGTATTTCACGTTCGTACTTGTCCATAAGATAGTTGACCACGCGCTTGGGCGGCACGGCAACCACGACGCCGTTGAACTCGCCGCGGTTTTGCATGACGCGCAGGATGGCGTAGATCATGGACTCGAGCATGTTTACACGGACGGTCCACTCAAAGATGCCGGCCGTGTTGGCGGTGCGGAAGCGCTGACGCTCGATGAGGATGTGGGTTGGCTTTTGGGGCAGAATATGCTCCGTGATAAGACGGTAGGCCATGTCAGCCATGGCGTTAGGGGCAAAGTTCTCGCTGACGGCGTCCGTATTTTTCCCGTCGATATTGCTCACCTCAAGCCAGGGGAGAAGGTTGAGGTGGCGCCATGCGTGCAGGTCGGCCACACGCCTTGTAGTGTTGTTTATATTATAAGACTGTTGAGTGATCAGATTTTGTTCGAATTTGGACTCGAGGACGCCATTCTTTTCGTCCTTGGTTCCTTCAAGCATTGCGAAGACACTGGCCGTGTCAACGATCTCTTCGTCCTTGGGCCTGTTGAACCCGATCCCTCCGTCTCCAGGCAAAGGATACTCTTCGGCCATGGCCTTGCTGCCTTGCATGACTGGAGTGAGAACACTGTAGGCGAAGTTCTTGAGACCCATGTCGATGCTGAGAATGCGAGAGTCAGGGGCTAAAGGTTTGTGCTCTCTAGCAGCGGTTCGAATACGGTTGTATAGGAGAACCTTTGCACCAGTCTTTGGCAGACCACACCGGACCATGAGCTCCTGCAACTGGCCGAGGGACAACTTGGTCACCGCGGACGGCTTGCCCACCATGATGTACAACTGGCCGGTAACACCGGACTCGATTCAAGCCAGAAAATTCCTCACAAGCGATCGTAAAGACAGCGATTTGTTGTACCCAGGCCTCCCCTAGCAACCGAGTGCTTCGAGTGGCTTGAAGCTGATATTCAACGCCTGACTCTCTTCGGTTGCTCACACAAACCCAGCTCTCGCCTCTTTGGTGGCTAATAAGTTGAGTGCCTCTCTTTTGAGTATTGAATTGAAGAGTCGTGAGATGCCTCGACCGAGGTGAGATAACGGGTGTTTGTGTTGCGTTGATTCCGTCTCTTGCTGCCCCAAAATGATGGAAGTTTGTAGATGAAAGTGAAAATACCACACTATCCGGGACGTCTCGTCTAGTACAACACTCTTGTTATCGTATGGCTGATATCGTAGGGTAAATAATTATAGCAACAATTTGTCTGTACTCTAGGGGATTGGCCAATGCTTGCCAAGAATTCCATTACGGCTTAGCTCAAATGCCTGCCGGACTTCAAGAACCTTGCTGGCACGGGGCAGTCGGCGGCAGGCAAGTTCGACAGTTTTATCGCGGCAATCGTTCCGATCGCGGGGCACATCAGATGCGAACGGAAGGTCCCTTTGTTTAACGCCTTTTTCTTCTGATCTCCCAGTGGCATGCAATTGACCAAACAAAGGCCCCGTTCCTGCCTTCCATCCCAACGTCTCGCGGGGTCCAAGCTGCCTTACTTGGTTCAAAAGCTCTCGGTCGTATTTCACATTTTAAAGTTTCATAACCCACAAGTCATCTAGACTTTCTTTCCCCTTGCGGACTGTGTGAGAACCCCGATGGAGAGACTTTGCTTACATGATCGACTTCTACGCGATTCGGCATTCTGCGTTGCTTACTTACTATAACCCACACTTGCCAGTCCATCTTCAATTCTTTTTCGTACTGTCTCATGGTAACTTTTTAGAGGGAGACGGTCCCTATGATATCATTACTCAGATGATGACAAAAGGGGAGAAAGACGGAGAAGCCGTGAAAGAGACAATCTTGGTGATTCAGTATAGTACACGTCAAGATTCTCTCTGTTCTCTCTGTTGGTTGTGTAACTTGGAATGATACATACTCGGATTAGACACTAATCCTACCACCGCCGCCAACCTTCGGCATGGTTACCGGACACGGCCGCGCTTGCGTCAGATAGGGACCAGGTCATGTCACCATTCCAAATCCCAAATAGCACTCTAATGTGGTTCCCCGGTCTCTCGTAGTGTCACAATGCATTGGGTTTAAAGACTTTCTAGATCCTGCCTGTCGCAATTGGAGCAAGGTAGTCCCCCACTTGAGACAGTGTGCCGACACTAGCGTACATATTCCAAATCCTGGGGCCGCCAGCCTGCACAGTCCTCGCAGACACAGACAACTAACTACCCGCACCAACACCACCGCAACCGCGCCGAAGGATTACCAACTGCAGCTGTCGCAACCGTACCCCGCGGCCGTCTTTTACTTGCTTCCTGACCCTGCGTCCGCCCAGACCACTCTTATTTGCGATACCAGCCCGGACACCGTTGTGGTGGTTTATATCTTTCGTCCATGCCCTCTCTGTCCTTCCTTGTTCGACCTTCTGTTGTCTCGTCCAGACTAGCTTCAGGCCGAGTTGGTTCTTTGTCTAGACATTTCTCCGTCACAGCTCTCAACATGGCTCCCATCTCCAAGGAAACCGAATTTCTCGTCATTGGTGGTGGCAGTGGTGGCATTGCGACTGCCCGCGCTGCCGCTGGCAAGTATGGCATCAAGTCCATGGTAGTCGAGGGCAAGCGCTTGGGAGGTACATGCGTCAACGTTGGGTAAGTCACCTCCAACTTTGTCATTGCGCCCGTCTTCCTCGAAAGGTCAAGCTCTAACAACTTCTCTTCCTCTGCAGCTGCGTACCCAAAAAGGTCACCTTCAACGCCGCTTTGATTGCCGAAACCATTCACCAGGCCAAGGACTACGGCTTCAGTGTCGAGCAAACTGCTCCCTTCGACTGGACTACCTTCAAGCACAAGCGCGACGCTTATGTCGCCCGTCTCAACGGCATCTATGAGCGCAACCTCGCCAACGACAAGGTCGAGTATGTGCACGGCTGGGCCAAGCTCCTGTCCCCCAACTCGGTTGAGGTTACTCTCGATGACGGTACCAAGTCTGTCGTCAACGCCAAGAAGATCCTGATCGCCGTGGGCGGCAACCCGACCATCCCTCCCCATATCCCCGGCTCCGAATACGGCACCAACAGCGACGGCTTCTTCGACATCGAGACCCTCCCCAAGAAGGTTGCCCTTGTTGGCGCCGGCTACATTGCTGTCGAGTTTGCTGGCATGTTGAACGCTCTCGGCGTGGAGACTCATCTCTTCATCCGCCACGATACCTTCCTTCGCAGCTTCGATCCTATGATTCAGCAGGTGTCGGTCAAGGAGTATGAGCGCATCGGGGTCAAGATCCACAAGAGGAGCCACCTCACCAGCGTCGAGAAGGATGCGGCGGGCAAGCTAGCTATCAACTTCAAAGAGGGTGAGGGCGAGCAGTCTATTTCCGATGTCGACCATCTTATCTGGGCTGTTGGCCGCACACCGGCGGTTGAGGGTCTCGGCTTGGACAAGGCGGGTATCAAGACCAACGACAAGGGCTACATCGAGGTGGATGAGTACCAGAACACCAGCACCGAGAACATCTATGCCGTTGGTGATGTGTGCGGTAAGATTGAGTTGACCCCCGTCGCCATTGCTGCCGGTCGCAGGCTGGCCGCCCGTCTGTTTGGCCCCGAGGAGTTCAGGACACTCAAGCTGAACTACGAGAATGTGCCATCCGTTGTGTTCGCCCATCCTGAAATCGGTTCCATTGGCCTTACCGAGCCCGAGGCGGTTGCCAAGTACGGCGCCGACAACCTCAGGATCTACAAGTCTAACTTCACTGCCATGTACTACGCCATGATGCGGCCTGAGGATAAGGCACCGACCGCCTACAAGCTCATTTGCGCCGGCCCCGAGGAGAAGGTTGTTGGTCTGCACATCATCGGCCTTGGCAGCGGCGAGATCCTCCAGGGCTTCGGTGTTGCCATCACCATGGGCGCGACCAAGGCCGACTTCGATAACTGCGTGGCTATTCACCCCACCAGTGCTGAGGAGTTGGTGACTCTCAAGTAAACAGAGTGCGGATGGGCGAAAAGGGTGGTTCTCATTTGTTGTACCTATTTAAACCGGATATACCTTTGCATGTTTGGGTGATGGTGTTTATTCGTAGCGTGGCAGCCTTATTAGAAACAAAAGTTGGAAATGATACCTGAATATAAGCACTCGCGAGATACCACTTTATGATTAGCATCGTTTTCAGTTCTACCCTGTTGGAGTGTTGCCTTTTGGGTGTGAGTTGAGGACCAAAAGACCGCCGAGATAGGCGAAGATAAAGAGTGATAACGCGATCAGCGCCATGGAATTTGTTCCGATAAGAAGAACTGGCTGTGACGTGCTTTGGACCTTGAGGTGCTCAACCTCAAGAGCTTGGGCCAGTTTCGGCCGGGGGTACTTGGCAGCTGGAAGAATGGGAGTTTGGGGGAGGACCCATTTGCTGCGTGAAAGTACCGGTACGGCGAGCGGTTTCCTCCAGATGGGCAAAAAGTCATACCACCATAATAAATGGCCTGCGACTGGCCAGGCCCGACACCCACCACGCCCAGCTGCCAGAGCTGTGCGACCAGCTGAGACAGCCGAGCTTATTCCCAATTCCGAACGTCAAGATTCCGCACTAGCGTCACGGACCACCACGGGCAGCTCCTCCAGTTTCATCACCACACTCCAAGTGCTTTCCCACCTCGACTCTCCTTGACACCAGCTTCTGACCGAGCAAGGAATCGCCAAATCTCCACTCAAGGTATGCCGTTCTCCTTGCAATACCACTCTGCAGCTCGCTCTGAGCTCTGCTCCCAATGCACCCTTGAATTTCGGAAAGCTGACTGCGTGTGAATTGCTTTGCGAGAAAAAAGATGTTCTCCCGTGTTGCCCTCCGCGCGGCTCCCCGCCAGCAGCCCTTCAGCCTCGTCGCTCGCCGCACCTTCCAGACCACCCGCGCCCAGCTCTCGTCGCCCTACCACTACCCCGAGGGTCCCCGCTCCAACCTTCCCTTCAACCCCAAGACCCGCTTCTTCTGGTTCCGTTACCTGATGTACTGCGTCGTCGGCTTCGGCTCTCCCGTTGCCATTGCCGGTGCGTGATATTCTCCCTGTCCGAGAGCGAAAGTATACGGTCCCACTGACGTAATCTGGTTTCAAACACAACAGTCTGGCAGACCTACCGCCCCCGCTCTTAAACGGCTCGCTACTAGCTGTTATGCGGGTGCCGATATGATCGGGAAGTTTGAGCGCGCGATGAGCTTGATGCGTGCGTAACAAGGGGGGATATGCCGAAGGGGGGGAAACGCAAAGAACCGACCGGCACGAATATAGACGCAGGTAGTCCGGACTGTCCGAGCGCTCTTCTGTATATGATACGACACGGATAGAAACCACCATCATCATCAACCCCGACGTTTTTCTCTTTTGGGACCCTCCGAGAACCAATGGCTCTGGCAAACCTTTTGACTTTGATAAGGGGAAGATGAGGGTGGCAATGGGTGCTGGGGCTCCTCGGGCTGAAGCTCTGATCACGGATGGAGGGAAAGTTTGTTGGGTGAGATCTGACACGGGACGACCTGGAAGCCATTGACTGCTTCGACAATGTTTGTGAGGTAAGCAAGCTGCGTAGTTCACCATCACCTGACTGCGTCTGTATCGAGTGATGCTATGGTAAGTCGCCTCAGGTAAGGTATTTTCAGAAAAGCACTCCAGGTCGGAAAAGCGGTGCTTTTGACCTGTTTACTGCTTCGGTAGAATTCTGGAGCTCACATATGTGACTTCTAGAATAAAGGTGATAGTGCGAGCTCAAGGATGTAGCTTCATGGTCACATTTTCAGGGTATTGCTGCCAGTAGCTCCCCGGTCAACTGCTCGTAGTCATGATACCCAGCAGAGACGAAATTTCACCCACTCTAATCATGCCCATGGCATATCGACCTTGATACCAGATGGAGGCGACGAGTTAGGCGCCGGAGGACAAGACGGTAGCTATAGAATCAGGAAAAGACCAACCAATGTAAACAAAGCCCCTGGATCGGATGGTCCTCGGCACAGCCAACCTATGTTTCACAGGATACCGCCATCGTTACAGTAAGTTTGCTGATATGCAGCTATGCGCACAAGCCAATCGGCCAGTTTCCGTTTTCCCGCGTAAATGCATTCCCGATACTCTTTGCGCCAGAGCAAAGCGAAGGTACCCTTTTAGAGCTCGTCCCCTGTCTGTTAGTGCCAGGTACTTTGGTCCAGGGCAGGGTCCGCTAGGGTACCTGCGACGCCGCCGGTTCCCCCCAAAGATCACAACGTCAACCGCCATTTCATTCCACCTGCCAGGAGCAGGAGAGCCGCAACAAAACACAACACCAACGCTACACTAACACCAAACACGCCGAGAGAGGAACATCCGTATCTCTTAACACCCGACTTGCGACAGAAACCACACTGAACACATTGCGCGACATGGTATGAGGTGAAGCGAACATGCAGACTTGCCGTCCAGGCAACACGCTACACGGATCACGGAAGACGGCGTCAAGAAGCACAACATATCCAACAACCAACTTTCCACCACCACGCGGATAATACACATACACACACACGAAGATGGATTTACCGCCCGTCAACCTCGCCGAGCTGCTCCGGCACCCCGATGATCTCGACAAGATCACCACCCTCAAGGCCGAGTTCATGCGGAAAAAGGCAGCCGTCGACTCCCAACTTCGCAGCGGCCTGCGAGAGCAGCTCGAGACGACACAGGCCGGTATGAACGGCCTGTCCGAGGGACAAAAGACGGTGCAGCAGATCAAGGAAGAAATGATGAAAATCGACAAGATCTGTTCCGAGTCGCAAGACATGATCACCGACTTTGCTACCATCAACCTGGTGTCCCAAGCCCACCGCAACTTTGGCGCCGTCGAGACTATGCGCCGCAACCTCGAGACTTTTAGCGAGCGCCTAGACACCATCGACAGGATGTTAAACGAGGACGATGAGGACCCCGAGAACATGCCCAACTTGCTGGCTATTCACTACGAGTTGACGCAGCTCCGTAATATCCGAGACGATGCTATCGAACAAATACAGAGGGGCGACGACCCGGGCTTGCAGTCTACACTAGAGGATTACTTCTCCCGCCTGGATAAATACATTGAGTGGTTTGATGTGAATATCACCCTCGTCGCCATGAGTTTGATCAACCTGGTTATTGCGGACAACAACAGTTTGGTAGTGCGTTTTGCACTGATAATAGAAGCTGAGGAAAAGAGCGACCAGAGGGTTTTGGCTTTGCAAGAAGCATTGAAGGATCACAAGGAGATGGCCACGCGCTTCCAAAGCATAACCGACGGCGCCAAGACGGTCAGGGGCTATAAGGACAAGTTCTTGAAGGCTATCAAGACCTTTGCTGAGGACCAGTTCAAGGAGAGCAAGGAGAAGTTCTTGGGCGACCCGGATATGCTCGATAAGTCCTTGAAATGGTACTTCAACGACCTGAACGCCGTCAAGATCGGCATGACGCCGCTTATGCCCAAGAAGTGGAAGATATTCAAGACATGGGCTACTATTTACCACGGCTTGATGCACGACTATCTCATTGGGCTAATCGACGACCCGGAGACCAGCTCGGCACATACTTTAGCTATTATCAGCTGGCCTGAGGCATACTATCGCAAGATGACCAAGTTGGGAATGAAGCAGGACGAACTAACACCACATGTGATCGACAACCGCGAGGCAGAACTGGTGCGCGACTTCCGCGCCCTCATCATCAAGTTCCTCGACGAATGGATCGACCGTATCTACAAGCAAGAGTGCAAGGACTTTGCCGACCGCAACGTCGAGGGCGGCAACCTCGACCAGGACGAGTATGGATACTTCCGCACCAAGAACCTGGTCGATCTCTGGCGCATGCTCCGCGAGCAAGTCGATGCCGCGGGCAACTCGAAGCGTGCCGATGTCGTGGAAGGTGTCATCGACACCATGTTCCAGCGCTTGCGCACCCGCCAGCAATCCTGGCAGAAGATGCTCGAGGACGAAGCCGCGCGGTACGAGCTGCAACCCCCACAAGGCCAACCGGAGCTGGACGGCTTCCAGCCGCTACAGGACTGGCTCGTGGCGACAGCCAACGACCAAATCGCCTGCATCGACGACAACGAGGACGAAGGCCGGATGGCGTACCTCTCCGACTTCCGGCGCAAGTTCAGCCCGCTCGTGTCGCCGCAGTACATGGACCGGGCCGAGACGGAGATCGCGGCGCTTCGCGACGGCTACGTCGACCTGAGCACGTGGTGCATGACCAAGTTCGCCCAACTGGTCTTCTCGGTCGACTTCCGCACCGTCATGCCCGACTTCTTCACCCCGCGGTGGTACACGACCAACGCCATGGCGCGCATGATCGCCACGTTCGAGGAGTACGTGTCCGACTACAAGATGGTGCTGCACCACTCGCTCGTCGACATCTTCATTGAGATCTTTGCCGAGGAGCTGCTCATCCGCTACCTGTCGTCGGTCCGCAACAAGGGCGCCAAGTTCCGCAGGCAGGATAACTTCCAGGACAAGATCTTTGACGATCTCTCTACGGCTTTCGACTTCTTCAACAACTTGCCCAACCCGGATGTGGGCAACGCCATCAAGGAGACGTGGCGCGTGTCGGAGCCGTTCCTACAGCTGTTAACGGTCGACAGGGAGGCGGTGCCGGACGCGTTTGCGGAGTTCAAGAGCCAGTATTGGGATTTGCAGATTAGCTGGGTCGAAGCGGTGTTGAGGTCCAGAGATGACTTTGAGAGAAGCATGTTGAATGCGGTCAAGGCTAGGGCCGCCCAGATGGACGTTGTCAGAGGACCGGAAACTATCATGAGCAAGGTTAAATAAGGGGACTAGCAAGTGAATGTTGCCCGTTGAAAGTAAATAAGTCTAATGATGGGAGATTCTTGGGGTTGGGTTGAAGCGGGTAGGGACGTAGGGAAGGGAGTTGGACGTTCTATGCATATAATGATACCAGCTTTTGTAAGCTACAGCGAAGACATATTGGGAGTAAATAAGAGAACTGAAGGCCGGTGTAATGGTGGTTGTGTCCGTCACTTGAAATGCTGCCTCTAACATTGAGTCTAACTTATATCATTCATACAACCACATAAATATTCTTCGGAGTCCAAACTCCGGCTCGCTAAGCTCGCCCTTCTGGTTTAACCAAAAATGCAAATGCAGATAGATACTACGCGACTGGTCCGCGTCTGAAAAAAAGCAATATACAAAGAACATTAACGTCCAACCACCACCGCCGCCATCAAAAGATATGAAACAGCAATAACAACTCTTTTTCTGTAAATATGTAGAATATGTGCATAAGCATCATTAGCTCATGATAGTGCCCGTGACGTTCTGTGTCCCGTTGCCAAACCCCTTTGTCTGTCTCTGTGTCTTTGTGTTCTGTCGTGATATGCTTGTACTGTATTACCATTTCCCTCTTCTTGATCCGTTGATGAGTAGCGAAGACAGAAAGTCCGCCATGAATAGCTCGTCCTTGTCACTGAGCTCCCAGCGGGCCCTGAGTTGGTCATAGACTTCGACGACTCTGTCGCCATTTGTGCACCGCATGAATGCGCGCAGTACCCAAATGGCCAGCCAGGTCTTGATCTCTATGCCTGGCCGGTCGACGCCCCATTCTTTCTTTTGTTGGTACTCCGCCTCTTCGTAGGGGAGTTCGGCTTCATCGTCGTAGATATCAGGATGGTGTTCCTCCTGGGTATTTTCTTCCTGAACTTGAACAACTGGCTCATGAGAGTGGTGTTGTTGAACTTGATCATCAGGAAACGCTTCCTCATCAGCTGGTGGAGGGGCCGAGTAATGAACAAGTGTCCGTCCAGCGTCTACGGCTTCTAGCAGGGCCAAATAGATTGATTCTAACCTCCTCGCGCTCCATGCCGAAGTTGCGTAACCCCCATGACGGTCAAAAGCCCTGAACAAAACCTTGAAGATGGAGCCGTGAACAGGGATGTCGAACAGCTTCATCTCGTCGATGTACTTGGCCACGCGGGAGAGATCTCCGCACCGAACGCCGTAATACTTGACCAGAATACTATACGTCCGAAGGTTCGGATGCATCGGTACCATCTCTTGAAAGCTGTGTTGCAACTCGGGAGCTTTCTTTGCAACCCGGGCCATCATCTTCAGCGACTGGGTGATGGCGCGATCGCTGGCATAGCTCCGAGCCGGGAACGGTACCTTCGACCACTTCGCGATAGAAGCCACCATGCGAGTATAAATGCGCTCGGCCGCTGCTTCCTCGCCCGACCGCAACAGTCCAGATATGACGGCATTGAGGACAACCGTATCAATCATCTCGCCAGCCTCAACCATCTCACGAAACGCGGCGCGCAGTCCACCGGTCTCCCTCTTGAGCCCAAAGAAATGGATCAAGCTCACGTGGTGATAGCGGTTGAAATAGTGCCCACGGCTGACCATTTCTTGGTAAATCATTTCGGCGAGGGTGAAGTTGCCAGCTTTGGAAGCCACATCAAAGAGAATGTTGAAGGTCACCTCGGTCGCCTTGATGCCAGCGTCGACTTCCATTTCGCGCCATAGTCTCATGGCAGACTGCGCCTGGGTTTCGGTGACAGTGCCAACATATCGACTTGCGAAAGAGATGGCGCAATTCCACTCCCCTGCCGTCAAGGGCATGCTGCAGTTCCTCACATCCGCTATGACGGCGAAGTATCGCAGCATGGACTTGGAGTTTCTCCGCTGAGGCTGCCCTAATGCTTTCAGGAGCTGATGTCGCAACCGACCATTGATGTAGGGCATGCGCGGTTCCGGCAGCTGTTGGTAGAGGTCGTAGATAGTGTCAAGGTCTACCTTGTGTGGAGTGCGCAGCCGCATGAGCACAGCAAATCTGAGATCGCTCAGTGTATGTTGGCCATACTCGTCCAGACCAACCACTTCGTCCGGGCCTGGATACTCGTAGTCATCTTCATTGTGTACGAAGGTGAACCGGGGCCTGTCAGCGGGCGCATAGTTATGCATGTGAGGATCGCGAATGAACTTGAGGTGGTCTTCGACGGTTCCTTCTAGACCATGATAGGGATCTACCAGTTCAAGCAGCTCTTCTTTGGTAAGATGACCGGGCTTCACATTGTGGGATTCGGGCGGCTCTTGTGATTGTGGGTTTGCGCCCGAGTGGGATTCGGTCGTTGGATCGTCATGTAGCGCGGATGGGGCCGAGAATACGGAGTCGGCGGGCTTCTGATCGGCACTGGGTTCGGGGGCGGCTGCAGCAACGGGCTCGGGGTCAGGGGCCGGGGCCGGGGCCGCCGCCGTGTGGCTCTTCTTCTGGGGAGCGGATACCGAATAGCGGAAGAAGTTGGAGTCGAGTGCTCGTCTGTTGCTCGTGCCGGACAGACTGGTGGGAGTTGCCCGCAGGGATGGGGTGGTCAGTAGCGGGCAACCAGTGGAGCCTCCTATGGGTCTCCTCGCGGCCCCGTCGACAAGGCCACTTTGTGAGCTCCAGCCGCCATGGAAGCGCCGTCGTTGTTGTGTTGGGCCGAGGCCTGCTGTCGCAACCTGTCTTCTTCGTCCGCTGCCTTGGTCACCGAGTTGGGGAGATGCTGTGGTTTGCGACACGGAACTGGTGGCAGCAATTGCGGTTGCGGAGGCGGCAATGGCAGACCAATTCCACGACGGACGATGCAAGAAGATGGTGCCGCATATCGACCCGTCAAATCGGCTGGAGACTTTCATGAGCTGCCGTCGTCCAACATGATGGCCTGCCCATTCAGCCCAACCCCTTCTTCCTTGCCTTTCCCAACGAGTTCCGGCCGCAGTTTCGATGGAGGAAGACGAAATGCGATCACCGTGCCCGTCGTCGCAAGCTGCTGGGCTGCTGCGCACTCGATGCGGTCGCGGTTACTGGCGAATTGGATCGCAAACAGGTCGAATTGCCCAGGGCGTCAGGTCCGTGGAGGGCGGGGAAGTATGGGGAGAATGGGGAGAACTCGAGTCATGAAGTGAGGGATGTCGTTGCAGGAAACTGGGGTCGGGTGGGCGACGCGATAAATGAGAAAAAGTTGGGGTACATGGACGAGGCACAGCTCCAGGTACCTTGCCGTGAGCGCACCCCTGCCTCCAAGAAGAGGGGAACATCTCTCCAGTCTCCGCCGGGCTCCAGAGCTTCTGTTATCGATAAGCGCTAGCCAGGTACCTTGGTCGCTCAATGGCGGGGAGGGGAACAAATTTTTTGCCGGCACGTCCTCCCAATTGCTCGCTCGCGGCAGGCGGACAGCAGGTCGCGCGGGCTGCCGGCAACAAGGTCGTGCTCCGGTCGTGTCTCCAAAAGGCACAGCTCCACTTTTCTGTACAAAGCTAGCAAATAGCGATAACGATAGGTTTGGCGGTTGAGGGAATCCATTGTACGCAGCGCAGTGTATTATCATTACCTTACACAGGTATACACACCCCGTAACCTCGTAGCCTTGCCTTTGCCTTGGGAGGGAATCTGAGGGACGAAAGGACCGCCGAAATCCGCCAATGGTCCTCTGATCTCAACTAACACCACCGCCGCCGTCGATTGTCTCCAGTAATTCCCTCCACAACACCCGAACGCCGCCAGCGCCGACCGGACAAGATGGGCAAGGGGCGCATCTTCCAGGCCGCAAAGGTCTACCAGAGGGCTAGCGAGGCTGCTGCCACCAACATTGTCTCTGGCCTGCCACCGCGGAACCCACCACTGTGGCTCAAGGCCATCGAGTCCATCCCCCCCGCCGAGATCAGCACCAGGCCTTATCCCATCCAGCACTCTCCGCCGAACCCGCGAGCGCGCAAGCCACGCAACGTCTTTAAGCCCACCAAGATCGTCTATCCCGAAGATGAGTTGCGCCGCGACTTCTACCGCGACCACCCTTGGGAGTTGGCCAGGCCTAGGATGATTATTGAGTTGGATGGCAAGGACGCCCGTTTCCTTGACTGGTCCAAGGGCCTCAGGCAACGCGGCATGCCTTTGTCCGGCGAGAGGTACGTTGTTGGATGGGCGCATTGCACATAGCGCAAACGACAGGCGAATGGGTATGGGAATTGGAGACTAACCCATGCGCAAACTATAGTGTCGTTCAACGCCAGCTCTGGCTCATGGAGCGCCAGGGCATGACTAAGCAGGAAGCCTACGACAAGGCGCGCCACGAATTCTACAAGTTGAGGCAGCTGGAGCAGATGGAGCGCAGGATAGCCGTCGAGGAGGCCCGCATGGTTGGTGGCTACTTTGGCAAGGACCTTCTGTCGGTCGGCATGGAGCTCGAGAACAGGACATATGAGAGCTGGAAGAAGTGGGCTACAACCGAGATCGGCCGCCAGGAGTCTGCCAGGGCTTCCATGTATACGAACGTCGTCGACAACTCTGCGCTCGAGGAAGCCGAGGAGGATGAGCTGCTCACGCAGCATTAAGGGAAAGAGTTGGAGTAAAAGCGGAGGGAGGGAGTGGTGTACCGTGGTTGATACCCATCCGTGTCTGGGAAAGACGACGCCGACCCACTCGTGTACAACTGTAAGAATACCACGTCTCTTCGTACATATAGAGAGGGAAAGAGACTTTGTACAAGTACATGTGATTCAGAAGCCTTGCCGCCTATTTTCGAAGAAACCCGGCAGACACCGGCCCGATATACTGACTACCCTTGAATATTCTCGCCAGACTCTCGTGCTGCACGCCGACAACATCAGCGATGCCCGTTTTTAAAAACAGCTTTCCCGTCAGACTCATCGTCTTGGACCTGGCCCAGGTCTCGATGTACACCATCTTGGCCCTGTTCTCCGGCACAAGGTAGAATATCTTGAGCAAGTGGGCCACAAAACAAACAATAAAGCCATTGGCAGGCCCATTTGTGACAATCACATGCGGATATTTGAACTCCTTTCCACTTTCCTTTGTCGACCGCAAGTTGGGCATCCGTGTGAGGGCGTTGGCGGCATGAAAGGCGGATATGAGGCAGGTAAAGGGTGCCGTATAGAGTGGCTGATAGACCTTGCGAGCACGGCGGATCAAAAAGATATCAGAGGTGCCTGCTCGAGCATCTTCTCCGGAATAGGCGCCCTTGATAGTCGATTCCAGAAGACGGGCCTTGGCGAGGGAGGAAGTGTCGCCAGTGGAGATGATGTACCGCCGGTGCATGTTTGCCTGGCCGCGAAATGACTGCTTGATGGTCTCAATCATCTCAGCAGTGTGCCCGCCAGAGCCAAGTATGTATGTGAAGTAGACGGCAGGAAGAGAGGTGGTGTTGGGCACTTGCGCGCCAACGGCACTGGTCTGGGGCGCAGTGTTGGCGACGAGCCAGCTGCTACATGGCCTTTGACGCCGCCGTATTATTTCAAAGTGCCGGTAGACTATGAAGGCAGCAAGCACTGCCCCGAGGGTGATGACGAAGGTGATGAGCCATAACCATGAAAGACTGGAGAGGACAAGCCCAGTTGCGGCGGAAGATGCAACACTACCAACAAAGAAGGCTGCTGTCAAGTTGATGCCGCTCAAATTTTCAATCTGAAGCTGAGTGTCGAGCTTTAGCTCTTGATGTTTGTGCGATTCTTCCTCGCCCGGTGGAACGGACACAGAAGTAGTAGCAGCCATTCTGGAACCGACTGATAAGCCCCCAAGGGTTCTTTTAGACTCTAATGGTAACATTAGTTTTAGATTCTTTGCATATTCAGCTGGGTACTTGCGGTCGTCACCTCGTAGAATCTTCTGATCGTGTTTCGTTTCGGGGTTTCCTAACTCATGCCTTCCCAAAGAAAGGCGCTAGTATAAACAACCACAAAAAGGGGAATTTGATGCAGCAAGGAGAAGCTGTCGTTTGTCAACATTCACAAGTGCCGTCCTAAGGTGAACATGCTAAACTCGCTCATATAAGCGCCATATTTCGCACAATGTGTCTCGAGTTAAGCGGGTGTAAGATCTCCCAAGATCAAAAGCTTGATATGACACCAAGATGAAAGGCCCGTGAATTGTATGTGGAAAGATGAAGAACAATCAATGGCGACGGGGAAGGTGGTTCTGTGTAGGTACTTGCTCCATGTCACTCTACGGGGCACGAAATGAAGCTTGGGCCAACTGGAACCCTTGAAAGAGAGAGCCCGAACACACCCCTGATGATCTGCCGAATGGCGGAATGACGACGGTGGCCCCACTGGTGCAACGGGAGAGCTGACGACCGCCTACGGGACAGCTTGGCACTTGCCCCAGGGCCGCGGTTTGGGCGCATTTGGCGGCTCAGGCCGCTAAAAAGTTGGCCGACCGCCTGGCAGAATGGACGCGCAGAAAGCGGGAAGTTGGGAACTGCATGGATGCTTGATGTCAAGAGAGAGCTCCTCCTTCGCAAAGTCGCATGTCGCTTCCATTTCCATTCCATCTCTAATCCATTGAGAACCTGAACCCTTCACCAGTCAGACGACCTTCGATCAAACAATCACCTATAAAAGAGGAACCAGCCGACAACAAACCGAGTTCTTGTTTTCGGACACCTACGATTATCTTCAGCGGTTGGGGAGATATTCGAAGGAAGCTTTGCCGGTGTCGCAAAGAAGGGCATCGCGCCGCTTTCAGAAAACCAAACACATCCAGCAATGGGCATCGCGTGAACGCGCAATCAGCCGAAGAGATGCCCAGACTAAACCGTACTCGATATCTAACATGTTTCTACTGTGGCCGTAAGACCTCGACACCATGGAACAGCTCCATTCGTAACTTCGAGTGTCGGGATTGCGACGCGACGAACTACCTTGATGTCGTACGTCTCCCTGCTGACTCTCATCTATCCAGCGGACCTGGCTGGCGCATATTCTACCTATTTACTAACACCTTCTCTCTGCTCCGCTAGAACGGCGACATCACCGATCCTCCTGTAGCGACCGAGTACGAAGCAAGTCCTGCCAAGTTTGCCACAACGCGAGCTACCTCACCCACCGTCGGTTCCTCGAGCGCCAGCGTCTTTTGCAACAAGTGTCTGGCCAACCAGGACAAGCTCCGAGCTGTCCTGGCCCAGTATCTTCCGGATCCCGACGATTCTGAATACGAAGAGCGATGTAGGAACATCTACAAGTTCCGACGTTTACAAGAGCGCCTCTATCCTCAAATGTGCGCCGAATGCGAACCGCGCGTCCAGAAGAAACTAGGCGAAGCGGCTTACACGGCAAAAACCGATGTCTTACTCCGGATGATCGAGAGAAGCAACAAGCAGCGACAGCAGGTTACAGGATGGAGTTGGCTGAACGTCTTCGACTCTTTGGGAAGGTGGCTACGGACCGCTAGCTTGGTGCTCCAACTCCTTTGGCATCTCTCCACAATGCTCATGCTGTTCAAGGCGGCGATCGTGACGCGATTTGGTGAAACGCCGAACCCATGGGCTCTGAGAGCTGTGAATACATGCTTTTGGTTTTTCAACGTTCTGCCGTCAACCGACCGGTTGAGTGGCTGGAGTCTCACCACCGCGATCCTAAGCGTCTGGTGGAACCCACGGTATCCTCAGCTACACCGAGGCTTTACAAAACACATAACTGGGTTCCGAGCCTGGTACATGTATCAGGCCATTCTGGTCTTTATGCGATTTTGGGTCAGGAGGTTACCCATCCTAGCTGGCCCCGAGCAAGCAGAGCTGAATATGCCGGCAGCCGCGCATGTTTTTTGGGCCGGCTTTGCAATTCTCGTAAGTCATCTTGATGACCCCTTTGTACTCCAATCATGACTAACATCTGCTTCTAGGTTCACTTCCTCGCTCCTCGCGCTATCCGTATCGACATGGCGCCCCTATTTGGAAACACCTCTAGACCATCCGCACCCCAAGGCGGATCTGTAACACAACCATCTACATATAGGCCGACAACGGCAAATACGGCAGCAGCAGCTACGGGTCCGAGACGATCAGGAAGAGCAGTGAAGCCATCGGCCCAATTACTTGCTGCGCGATCTTCATTCTCATCATCACTGCCATCGGCCCCAGCTCCAGCGCCAGCTCCGGCTCCGGCTCCGGCTCCGGCTACGACACCAGATGAAAAGCCAGACGAAATCAAGGTCATGGTTGACTTGCTGGATGAGATCGTCAATGGCCCATCCAGCCCGGCCTCCCCAACACCATCAATAGACCATTCACCATTCTTCGTGCCACGGGCAGGAAGGTCTAATGTTCCGGCCACTCCAGGGTCTCCATTCTCCCCAACACCACGCCGCTTTGGTACTGGCGCTAGCACTGGCACTGGCCCTTCTTTCTCGTCTCTTGGTCCAGCTGCCAACACAAGGTCAGCAGCGGCTGCTTACACGCAGGAAATGGATTGGACGCCTACTCAGTCACAGTACCGCGCCTTCCAAACCGTCGGCCAGCGAGAAAACCAAGGCTTTAACGAAGCTCCTACCGACGAGAACAAGGGGCCTTTCTGGTACCGCGTACCACCCGCGCCAACAGCGCCCGCTCAGAGGCTGAACAACTACCTTACAAAACAACCACGCATCATCTCCGCTCGCAACACGGCACCTCGGCCAGGCACAGGGATACCATCCTTCGGAAGCACTGCGCTCGTCAATACCCCGCAGAACCAGATTCTCGGGAGGATCAGTAACAACAATCATATGACCATGACTATGAGGAGAGATGCTGGAGAGGATACGGGAATCGATTCAACCCCGGCACGGGTCGCTTTTGCGCCGCCCAAGTTCTTTGTGCCTCCGCCGCAGAACGACCCCAGAAACTCGCTTTCCGAAATGCTAGGCCGTAGTTTTAGCCTGAGTCAGGAGGAAGAGGAGCAGCGGGAGGCGGAGAGGGTGCAGGCTGAGAAGAAGAGCAGGGGTTGGTTAGGTGGTGGGTTGCTGACGTTTAGGTCGACGCCTGCGAAGAAGAAGGACCAGTGAAGTTGGGATTTGGTTTGAGGTTATTGAAACGAATAGTTGTGTAGCATTCTCTGGTTGGCTCTGCATTCTGGAGTTGGGTTATTGTTAGGCAATGGATATTCTTTTGCATTTTAAGGAACATGGGAGTCTTTTGCATAACAATTGGCGTTTTGTACATGTGCATAGATACCCGCGGTGTCATGGTCGTTTAGATGGGAATTACGGGCTGGATACAAATAGACACCAACATAATGGATTGGAGAGACAAATGTGACTCAAGATACTTATCAACGACAGCGTTTGCTGTGTGGGCATGGAGTGGTTATGTGAAGTTCAACTATGCTCTGCGTTTACAAATTTATACCTTAGCCTCAAGCAACTGCTCATAAGGTCAATATCGATATATACTCCGAAACATATACCCCCAAAGCAAACCGCTATGCGCTTTTGGTCTCCCGCCAAGTTCCTCCGTCTTTAAATTTCCCGTCTTTATAACAAGCGAAACCCCTACCGAAGTCTACTTGTCCACAATGCTGGTTGGACCCCAATCACTCCTCCTCTACCAAAGCCCGAATCCCCTCAACAAATCTGTGGATAGACCAAGACATGATGCCAAAAGCAACCGCAAACCGGCAGAACTCCCACGCTCCAACCCAGCGCGCCATCTCCACCAACACGTTCCCAACCCACCTCACCAACGGATCCTGACCACTTCCCTACGGATCAAACGAGAACGCCCTCAACACCCCAATCCCAAACCCAAACACCACCCCAAACGCAATAGAAACCCGCCATCGCTTCGACAACATCCCCTCCTCCCTCAACAACCAAGCAATAGCCCCCAAGGGAAAGACAAACCCAATGAACATGCCCTTGACCAGGGTATCCACCATGCCATTGAACCCATCCGTTTCGGCACCTATTGGTTCTGGAACCATCCCGCTTCCGTCATCGGCCTCCATCATGCCCGGTCCGCCGACGCCGCCGTGGTTGGTATCTATCCAGGCGTCTTCCATTGATCGCAAAGTGTCCGGGGAGGGCATCGTGTCGGGAGTGAACCGGGAGGCTTGGATGGAGGTGAATTGCAGACGGAGCTGGTTCACTTCTGCGGGCGTGAAGCCCGCGGAGAGGAAGCGGTCGAAGCCACGGGGGTGGTTGCGGTCTGTTGTCGTTGCTTGGCGGGTGGAGGCGTTGGTTCGGGATCTGGGTTCTCCTGTTGATGAGGAGGAGGGTTGGAGGCCGGTGGTGCGGCTGGTTTTACCGGTATCGGCACCGGTGGCAGAGAGGGTTGAATCAACGGGTCCTACAGGGGCGGGAACAAAAGTTGCGGCTGCCGCTTCGGTAGCTAACTCATCATCCGTGAGCTCGTCGCCTATACTGCAGTTTACGTACACACGCTGCTGTTGATGCTGGCGATCGACAGCTTTCCCCTTGCCCTTGGCGTCGACGGCCATGGGCGGTGGGGGAGGCGGTCGGAGGACGGAGCTCACGATGGCGGTGTCGGGAAGGATCTTGCCGGCGTGGATGAAGCGGAGGCGGCTCCGGGCCGCTTTAGCGGTTGTTTCATCTTTGCTGTCATTGTCTTTGATGGAGGAGAGGAGGCGCTCGCGGATGCGGTGCTTGAGAGAGACGATGGTGGTGCGGTTGGGAGAGGGGATGTCGAGGTGCAGGTCGGGGAGGGAGGCGCTGAATCTGACTGTGAGGTGGAGGGATGGTGATATTGGGTTATTCGATGATGAGGTTGTATTCGTCGGGGGAACTGGTGGTCTGGAAGCTCGATTGGAGGGGGAGCTATCCTCCCAGTCGTCGCTCATTGTCGGATTGCGAGTAGCCACGCGAGGCTACCGGTGTGGAGGTTTTTGCAAGATAGTAGCGACCGTATGAACTGGATTTCCGGATCCGTGGTGCGTAAGATGAAAGCGGCCGTCAAAAGATGTTCGATGAATTGGAACACAAGCAAGAGATGAAGTGACAATTGAGAGTAGACACAACACCTGGGCTTTGAATCGGCACGGTGTTCTAAAGTGACCAAGGACAGAGTGATGCCGGTGAGAGTATAAGGTAGAGCAAGTAAGAAATGAGTATTAACTATTACAAGTTATGTGATAAAGTTGCCTATATCTATGAGGCCATCAAGGTTCACGAACTTTTTGGTGTGTGAGCTTTGAGAAAGAAGTGTTGTTGTACAAGTGGAAGTACCTGCCCGGAACAGGCCAAGCTCCCCCAATTTTCCCCACTCTGACGCGTGAGTGATCTCCATGACGTTTATGCATCTAGCGGGGCTACGTGATTACCTGAACCTGAGAACCTGAACCTAACGACGCGCCTTGGCATCTTCAATACTGCAACTGCCAAAGATACACCATCATGTTCCTTTCCAGATTGACACCTTCTTATCGACGTACTCATACAAGCCTTTGCTCCAATTGAGCTTTTTCAAGTAACCGCGAAAACACGTGTCGCTGGTTGTTCCCTTGTTTGGCCCAGTTGCCTCCTAAACCTCGATCAAGACCCTTTTTCCTCTCAACCGGCCAATGCGTATATATCCTACATTATTTGGGCAATTCTTTTTCCATAGCAAAGGTAATGTCCATCTGAAAACCAGCAACATGATCTTGATATCCGGATGAAAGCAAGCGTATCCAGCAGACCAGCATCGGCGAGTGCCTACAAGTGACGGCTCCACGCACGGCCCGGAGTCGGGCCATTCGGGAATCCACACAGCGCATCAACCATGACCTTACCCGCATCCTTGACCGTCTCCTTAGCCTTCTCGCGACGCTTTCCATGGGCAATGCCTATCTCCTTTTTTCTCATATGGCTCAGGGTAAAGTTAACAATGCCGCGGAATGCGTCGTCGACGTTCTCACCCGTCTTGGCCGAGCACTCGCCATAGCCGGCAACACGGGAGTGGTAGGCTGCGCTGCGACCCATGTCGGCCATGACAGGCTCCTTGCGAGGCAGGAAGCTGAGGCCGAGAGGCGGGAAGGCAGGGCGGAGATCTTTCTTGAGGCCGAGGAGAAAGCGAGGGCAGTCGATGAGGGAGCGGTCGAGTTTGGGTTTCCACTGGATAAGACATTGGGTTAGTGACCTAAGCGGCTACGTCCTGAGGACCATGGTGCAGACGTACCGTATCGCAGATAGACGGAAGATTCTTGACGTCCTCGATGCTGTAGCAGATGATGGCAGCTTGGAAGAAGTTGGATGCTAGCTGGGTGGTCCGCTCATTAGCAATGTTACCTGGGAAGTCCCAGAGCTCGATAGTGACGAGCTTTCCGTCGTCAGCAAAGATGGAGAAGGTGCGATAATCCGTAGCATGGGACGAGGGAGCAATTGGGATCTGGTGGTCGGTGATCGGCGAGTGCTGAGGAGAGACATCCGATTTCTTTTCCTGAGGCTGGATGTTAGCATGTTTTTTTTCTGTAGATGTAAATGGCGAGTGCCTACGTACCTCGACAAATTCCCCAGAAATGAGACGGCTGTACATGTCATGTTAGCACCGTTACCCATTCCCAGAAACATACGAGAGTACTCACTTGACCAAAGCCGTCTTGCCCGCGTTAGCATCCCCAACCAAGCAAATCTTGATCTTTCTCTCCGGCCCAGAAGAGCCTGAGGTAGAGCGCAACTTATCGGAACCAGGCATCCACGAGAAAGAGCTCAGTCGGCTAAACACCTCCCGAGTGCCGACAGACTGGGCAGGAGTACCTGCTCGCTTAGAAGCACGGCTGCTTCTGATGCTCCTCAGGCTCATCTTCGACAAGCCACGCTTAAGAGTGTTGGTAAGCTTGCTCCGCTTGGAAGCGGGCCGCTCTAGCGTGTCGGCCTGTGAGTCCTGGGGTAAACTGTCAGCGGGCATTTCATCTACTTAGGGTGCTGAGCTAAGGATGGACGTACAACTTGACGCTTCATGCTTCTGCGCTTGGGAACGGTAAGCATGGAGTCATCCACACCCGGCCAGATGGTCTTCGCATCGTCCTCCTTGACAATCTCGGTCTCGACCTGATTCGGATCGATCTCCCTCAGAATAGTAGGCTTGTGAGGGGTGGGCTTGCGAATGCGGCGATACTTCGGGGCGTCGTTTTGGTTCTCCTTGTCTGAGTCGTCGCCGTCTTCTATCTCCATCATCGCATAGCAAACGACAGTGGGCGCCAGTCCGGATTCATCAGTCTGGGGTTCGGCACCGCTCATTTCGGTGTCGTTTCGTTCTAGTCCGTGTTCCACAGGGTTCTCATAAATTACGAAGTCATCGTTCTCGACACCCGCCAACCAGTGGTCCATCCTGTCGGTGGCTAAGAATTCAACACCGCCTCTGTCGTCAACAAGCGCTACGCCATACATGGGCACCGGATCCTCAATCTGGTGGTCGATGTTGTGGCAAGGCCTATGGGATCGTGAGCACGAGTGTGTGTGCTTATGGCTATGGTGATGGTGGTGGGTGTTCTGGTCCCGGTGGGCCGACGAAGGTGCCTTGGTCCGAGTCTGTGGGTTCCGAATCTCGCGTAAAGCCCAGTCAGGAATGTCTGTTTCGAACTGGCGATCCGGATGATAGTCTCTATGGGGTCTGGAAGGGCCGCGACCGGCCCTCGAGGACGTGTGATGGACCTCTGAGGTCGAAGGAGGAGGGAAAGCACTATGAGATTGATAGCGCCTCGATTGATCACCGCAGGAGTTGGTTGCTGGAGGGGAAGCAAGCTGTCCGGCTGGGCGAAGGCGAAGAGGGACCCGCAACTTGAGGCTATACGGAGCCGATCCATAGCTCGGTGAGGGAGGTGGTCGCATTCCGTTGGCGGGAAGGGGATGGCCGCCGACCATGCGCAATGGTATGCTAGGAGTTGGCGATCGCACCATGTTGGCGGCGGCAGGGAAGAGCAAGAAGGGTTAGAAGCTGTATCAAGGGGTCAAAGGTGCTGGAACAAGATGGATGGTCGAAGGAGAAAGATGGGCGCAAACTGTTGTGGTCTGGTGTTGGGTTGTTTGCTGGGGTGATCAAGGACGCGAATGGAGAATATGGTCAAAGATGAGAAAGAGGGCCCTCGCGCAACAAATGGGCTGCAAGTTCGCAAGCGCCTAACCACAGCCAGCTCTTGTCCGAACAAAAAAGACACAGCAACTTGAAAAAATTGTGGCTGGTGCAGAGATCGGGCCGGCAAAAGTGGAATGGTTTCAAAGGTCCTTGGACGGGCTAGATGGGATGGAAGGCGGAAGCTATCTGGTTGCCCCAGGAGACATCAGGGGCTGGCGGACGACACGTTCAAGCAGGAACACCATCGAAGCAACCTGATGATCGTTTCAGATTCAGTTTACGATGTCGTTTCCGCCAGATGGGATCAGGCCTATTGATGAGAAGGACAAACGAACGGTGAAAAACAAGAGCACATGGGTCGTCGAGTGTCCATGGTTATGGCCGAATGTCACAGAAGTTTTACGAGTTCTCCAAGATCTGATAAACACTCAACCATCAGCACTTGGGTCCGCGAATCTACATACGTATCTCGGCGTCTCGTCTTTGATCTTCATCTTCAACCCAACCGTTTCGTCAAGCCGAGTCAAAGAAGTGGCCCACTATTGCAACTAGTGTGTTACCTGACCCAACCCCAACATATTCTTCTCTAAGATCCAGTCTCTTTTTATCTCTTGACAGCTGTTCCCTTAATTCAAGCTCGACGTTGTGATAACACAAGAGTGAGTGACGAAAGAGGGATGTTGTTGATATGCTGGATATATGCATACTTGGATACGCAACTAGCGCATGAACCCTATTGACGCTTATCATGCCGCCCGGCAGGAGCCGGCATAGGCCCCACTTCCCCGGATTGCGACATTTGAGCGGAGAAGGGATTCCGTGGTGCGAGGCCCGATTACGGAGTCATACTGACTGGCGTAGTGTATCAAAAGGCGTAATGGTGCAACAGGCCGTGAAAAGTAAAAAGGCTTACACATCCCAATACAATTACAGTATTATCTCTTCTGTTAACCAACTTACCTTGTCCCTGTGACTCCGTCGTTTCTGTCTTCATGAGCGGATTGCTGCTCCCAGTCCTCCGCCGGCCTTCATCATTGATTTCCACCGGCTTTGTCGTGAAATCACCTCAACAACTTGTTCAGTCACAGCGTCATCATCTTCATTACTCATCCCGCCTAATGAGCGCAAAACTTAAGCCCGCCGCCCGCGTGGCCGGCAACCGCCAGGATGTTTGGTGAGTGATCATGAGAAGAAGCCTCACACCGAGAAGGGAATGTCTTGGCTAACATGTGGAGTTCAGGACCATCGTCAACGAGGCCGCTGCCGCCTCTCCCAGACAGCCCATCGTCAACATGGGCCAGGGTTTCTTTGGCTACAACCCTCCCGAGTTCATCCTGAACGCGGCCAAGAAGGCTCTGGACAGAGTCGAATGCAACCAGTACTCCCCGACCCGCGGCCGCCCCAGGCTAAGGAAGGCCCTCTCCAAGGCGTACGCGCCTCACTGGGGGCGTGAGCTGGACCCGGAGACCGAGATCACCATCACCACGGGCGCCAACGAGGGCATGCTCAGCGCCTTCATGGCCTTCATCGAGCCGGGTGACGAGGTTATTGTGTTCGAGCCTTTCTTCGACCAGTACATCAGCAACATCGAGATGCCCGGCGGCAAGATCGTGTACGTGCCCATGCACCCGCCCAAGGAGGGCCACATCAAGACGCTGTCCGCCTCGGAGTGGACCATCGACTTTGACGAGCTCGAGCGCGCCGTCACCCCGCGCACCAAGATGCTCGTCATCAACACCCCGCACAACCCGGTCGGCAAGGTCTTCTCGCGCGCCGAGCTCGAGCGCATCGCGGACCTGTGCGTCAAGAACCAGATCATCATTTTGTCTGATGAGGTCTACGACCGCCTCTTCTACACCCCCTTCACCCGCATGGCCACGCTGTCCCCCGAGGTCGAGAAGATCACCCTCACCGTCGGCTCCGCCGGCAAGAACTTTTACGCTACCGGCTGGCGCGTCGGCTGGCTCATGGGCCCCGCCGAGCTGATCCAGTACGTGGCCGCCGCGCACACGCGCATCTGCTACTCGTCCGTCTCCCCCCTCCAAGAAGCCTGCGCCATCGGCTTCGAGGAGGCCGACCAACAGGGGTTCTGGACGCAGTGCATCGAGGATATGCAGAACAAGATGAGCCGGTTCAACGCCATCTGGGACGAGCTCGGCCTGCCGTACTCGATTCCCGAGGGCGGGTACTTTGTCATGGCCAACCTCAACAAGGTGGAGATTCCCGAGGGGTACCCGTTCCCGCCGCACGTGGCGGAGCGCCCGAGGGATTTCAAGCTGGCGTGGTTCTTGATCCAGGAGCTGGGGGTGGCGGCGATCCCGCCTAGTGAGTTTTATACGGATGCGAATGCGCATATTGTGGAGGACTGGCTAAGATTTGCGGTGTGCAAGCCCGATGAGGTGTTGGAGGATGCCAAAGAGAGGTTGAGGGGGTTGAAGAAATTCATTAAGCAGTAGATGGAAGGTGGCGATGGTGGTCATAGATCTTGCGATGATTTCAATAGAGGTTCTTGGAAAGACAATACGTTTGCTACTGCACAGTAACCTTTGATATGAAGGCATTTCGGACATTCAGAGTGCGTATTCTCTTTCTTTTCCCCCTCGAAACACAGATTAGGAGTCTTCACAAGAACAAAGAGATCCGGTAGGACTTGAAATGAAATAGTCCAAAAGCATTTGAAGCACAGCCAGATTTTCAAAACCCCATGCTTTCTATCATGCGCAATGGCCAGTCCTCATTTCACCTCTATCTTCCGGCGTTACTTGGCAAAATGAATACTCTGGGTATATGAATAAGACAGAAGACCTTGCTTGCCCATTTCGCCGCCAAAACCACTGTCCTTGAAGCCGGAGAAGTAGGCGCCCATGTGCGGTCTCTCAGACTGGTTGATCCAGACACCCCCGGCTTCCAGACGACGAGCAATCCGTTCAGCTTGAGCCAGGTCGGAGGAGTAAACGGAAGCACCAAGCCCAGCATTGGCCAAGTTGGAGCGGTTAATGACATCGTCTTCGTCGGACCAGCTCAACACAGGGAGGATGGGTCCTGTAAGCGCATAACTAGTCAGTAACCACCACACATCAAACCCAACAAGAACAAAGATGAGACTTACCAAACTGTTCCTCCTTAACCAACACCGAATCCTCCGGCGGCCCCTTAACAATCGTCGGCTCCAACCAAAACCCCTTCTTCCCCTCCGCATTCCCACTCTCCCTCACCTCACCTCCCGCCACAATCTCATACCCCTTCCCCTTACAATCCTCCACGATCCTCTTGACCGTCTCAAACTGCACCTTATTGCTCACCGGCCCAAACACGCTAGGAACACTCGCATCCTCCACCACCGTATAATTCCCCTTCACCTCCTCCACCAACCGCCTCACAAACTCCTCATACACACTCTCATGCACATACACCCTCTTGGTAGCCACACACACCTGCCCAGCATTAAAAAACGCACCACTAGCCACACTCTTCACGGCCTTCTCCAGATCCGCATCCCCGCAAACAACACACGCATCATTCCCCGCCAGCTCCAGCGTGACCTTCTTCAGCGTCTTCGCGCACGCCGCCATCACTGCCTTGCCAACAGCAATAGTGCCCGTGAAACTCACTTTTGCTATACCCGGGTGCAACGTCATCATTTGACCCAGGTCGGCTCCACCGTTGAGGACTTGCAGGACGCCGGGGGGCAAGATGCCGCGAGCGAGCTCGATCCATTTCAAAACGGCGTAGGGCGTGAAGGGCGAGGGTTTGACGATCACGCAGTTCCCTGTGACCAGCGACAAAACGACCTTGAGGTTGGACAGGATCAGGGGAAAATTCCAAGGGCAGATGGCGGCTACTACGCCTAGGGGAACGTGCGTGGCGATGATCTTGACAGTCTCATCTTCATGTTGGACGTAGTCGGATAAAGCGTTGGCAGGTTGGGCGTAGTGAAGGCATTGGGCGATGGCGCCGCGGACGTCGAGCTCGGAGAGGAGGAGGGACTTGCCGGATTCGCGGGCGAGGATCTGGGAGAGGAGGGGGAGGTGGTCTTGGAGGTTGGAGGCGAGCTTTGTGAGGAGGGTTTGCCGCTCGGAGAGGGAGGTGAGCTTCCACGTTTTGAAGGCGGTTTGGGCGGCGGTGACGGCGTCTTCGAAGTCGGCGGGAGAGGCGATGGGACACGGCCAGAGGGGTGATTCGGTTCGCGGGTCGGTGACGGTGTGGGTGGTGGGGAAGGAGCGGAGGGTGTCGTTGATTATGTTGTGGAATTTGAGTTGATCCATTTTGGAGGTTGGAGGTTAGTTTTGTGATGAAATTTTTGGTGATAGCAACGGAAATGGCTCCTGGAGAGGATAAGGTGTCTACTTGATTCAACCTATATATATATATATATATATATGGGGGGCTATCTACTACATATAAGGGTCAGCGAAAGGTGTAGATGAACTTTGCCTAATCTTTTCCTTCTCGACGACGACCAACCACGTTTCCATATTAACACGCTGTATGATATTGAGCGGCAATATCACTCCCGAACATGGTGCATGACCTTTCGTTCAACCGGGTCAAAATACCCGGCGAGCTTTACCAGCATGAGACATAGCTCGAGTGAGGTTGTGAATGGTGGACAAGGGAAGTATCAGGCTTTATAGATCCGTGGTCCTTGTGGTTGCATAGCCGCGATGCGGAGAAGGAGGGGTCCCATGTTTTTCATGCGTCGAAGCGACGGCAGATCATGGTCATGACCCTATTCAAGTGTTGCCAAGGGAAGGGGTATGTTTGGGGGTAGCGAGGCCAGTATATGATCGTTTTAGGTCGTTGTACAAGTTAGTTCAAGAATGAATGGCACAAACAAGAATGCCGAACTTCAAGCGAATTGTCTCGGATAAATATTGTTGATGAATTTGGAGACGAGGGACGGCGACAGGGGGAATGAGGGGAAGCCAGGAGTAATAAGCCAAAGGGTTAGGGTCAAAGGACAATGGAGAAGACCGATAAGAACCGATCTGCTCCGAAAGGGAAGTTGGAGAAGGGCCACCGGGTCCACGGCATGCAGCGAACTTGAGACGGTGGCGGAACCGGCCGAAGACCTCCATCAGCCTTTGGATGGCCACTTCCGCGATTTTGAGACTGGGGGGGTGTTCGTCCGCCTTTTACCCCACTTTGTGGACGGCCTTGTCCCTCATGTCGCCTTCCCTTTGATAAGCTTTGGGGTGGTCAAGTGGTCATGATCCTTTTCCTGGAGTTCTGATTTGCTCCGTCCCGATATCTCTCCCAAACAGGTGCCTTGTGGAGTCGCGCTCTGCCGCCTTTTGTGAGGTTGTGCATAATCGGGCGCCGGCGAACCAAGCACACCAAAGCTCCCCCAGGAAAACAAGACTATTTGGTCCTAGAGTGGGTTGCCACCTGCTGTCAACCTTGCTAGGCGTCGACTAGGCCTGTGGTTTCCCTCGGCACTCCCATCATGTTTGACACTTGGTTATCAATAATAAATGGAACGCACTGATAGACAAGCGTTTCACTAACAAGTAACATCTGGCCAACTGATCTCCCTCGATCCAACCCTTCTTCCGGACCCTTCCACTTGTGAAGATTTGCGTTCTGCATTCTACTTTTAATCTCTTTCATTTTCTGGATCAACACCAAAAGGGACCCGTTGTCTTGCTCTCCATCTTGTTGTGTGGTACAGAGTCAAGAGTGTGTTCCCTGCTTCTTCCCATCATTCAAACAGATCATGGCTCCAAGCGCTGTCCCCGTGGAGTCGGGCTCCACCCCTCTAGACTTGGGATCACTGCCCGGATCCCTAACGACGACATTCGACGACACTCTTCGTTTCTACCTCAACGGCACCCGGGTGGTCTTAGATGATATCGACCCGGAAATCACATTGTTGGAATACCTTCGTGGTATCGGCTTGACGGGCACAAAGCTGTATGTTTGACACTCGGTTTCATCCAAATATCTCCAGGCCGTAAGGTAGCTGACGAGATTCCCCTGACAGCGGCTGTGGAGAGGGTGGTTGTGGAGCATGCACTGTTGTCGTCTCCCAGTTCAACCCAACAACAAAGAAGATTTACCATGCCAGCGTAAACGCCTGCTTGGCACCATTAGTATCTGTCGACGGCAAGCATGTCGTCACTGTCGAGGGTATCGGCAACGTCAAGAAGCCGCATCCCGCCCAGGAACGGGTGGCCAAGGGCAATGGCTCCCAGTGCGGTTTCTGTACTCCCGGTATCGTCATGAGTTTGTACGCTCTCCTGCGTAATAATGACAACCCCTCAGAACACGACATCGAGGAGGCTTTCGATGGAAACCTGTGCAGGTGTACCGGATATCGCCCCATTCTAGACGCTGCTCACACTTTCACCAAGAAGGCTCCTTCGGCTTGCGGTAACAGCAAGGCGAATGGCGGCAGTGGATGCTGTATGGAGGGAGGTGGTGGTGGCTGCGGAGGAGCAAACAGGAACGGAGACGACCAACCAATCAAGCGCTTCACGCCTCCAGGCTTCATCGAGTACAACCCGGAGACCGAGCTCATCTTCCCTCCAGCACTCAAGAAGCAGGAATTTAGGCCACTTTCGTTTGGAAACAAGCGGAAACGATGGTTCCGTCCCACCAAGCTTGAGCAGCTGCTTGAGATCAAGAAGGTGTACCCAAATGCCAAGATCATCGGTGGCAGCACGGAAACACAGATTGAGATCAAGTTCAAGGCTTTCCAATATCCCATCTCTGTCTTTGTCGGCGATATTCCCGAGCTACGACAGTACTCCTTCGAGGAAAACCACCTCGAGGTGGGCGGCAACATTACTCTTACCGATCTTGAGAATGTCTGCCAGGAAGCCATCAAGCATTACGGAGAGAAGAGGGGGCAGATCTTCAACGCCATGTACAAGCAGCTCAAGTACTTTGCTGGCAGGCAGATCAGAAACGTTGGTACACCGGCAGGGAACTTGGTAACTGCTTCGCCCATTTCCGATTTGAACCCAGTGCTGCTGGCTGCTGATGCTGTTCTGGTGGCCAAGTCCCTCGGTGACAACGGAATCGTTGAGACTGAGATCCCCATGGCCCGGTTTTTCACTGGTTATCGACGTACGGCACTTCCACAGGACGCTATTTTGGCAGCCATCCGTGTCCCGCTAACTCAGGAGAAGAATGAGCTGTTCAGGGCTTACAAGCAGGCCAAGAGGAAAGATGACGATATTGCTATCGTCACCTCTGCTTTCAGAGTTCGTCTCAACGAGAACGGCGTTGTCGATCAATGCAACCTTGTGTACGGTGGCATGGCGCCCACAACCGTCGCCGCCAAGACGGCAAACTCATATCTCCTGGGCAAGAAGTTCGCTGAGCAAGAGACACTAGAAGGTGTCATGAACGCGCTGGAACAGGACTTCAACCTCTCATTCAGCGTACCGGGAGGCATGGCCACTTACAGAAAGTCGCTGGCCATCGGTCTCTTCTACCGATTCTACCACGAGTTCATGCTCATTCTGGGTAGCACCGCCGATGAAGAGGCTGTGCCCGAGCTGGAGAGAGAAATCTCTGCCGGTCAGGAAGATAAGGAGGCGGCTGCTGCGTACATGCAGGACACTGTTGGGAAGTCAAACCCCCATCTTGCGGCGCTGAAGCAGGTAACGGGAGAGGCTCAATACACCGACGACATCCCACCGCTCAGGAACGAACTTTACGGTTGCCTGGTCCTCTCTGCCAAGGCGCATGCGAAGCTGTTGTCGGTAGACGCTTCAGCTGCGTTGGATATACCAGGAGTTGTTGACTACATCGACAAGAATGACATGCCCAACGCCGCAGCCAACCACTGGGGTGCTCCTCATTATCAAGAGGTCTTCTTCGCCGAGGACACTGTCTACACAGCCGGCCAGCCCATTGGTCTTATTGTTGCCACCTCGGCTGCCCGTGCTGCCGAGGGTGCCAGAGCTGTCAAGGTGGAATATGAGGAGCTACCTGCCATTTACACCATGGAGGAGGCCATCAAAAAGGAGAGCTTCTTTGACTTCTTCAGGGAGATCAAGAAGGGCGACACGCAAGAAGGCTTCAAGAACTCCGACTATGTCTTCTCCGGTGTTGCCAGAATGGGCGGTCAGGAGCACTTTTACTTGGAGACCAATGCTACGTTGGCGATTCCCAAGCACGAAGACGGTGAGATGGAGATCATCTCCAGCACCCAGAACCCCAACGAAGCTCAAGCCTATGCTGCCCGTGTCTTGGATGTCGCCGCAAACAAGATCGTGGTCAAGGTCAAGCGGTTGGGAGGTGGTTTCGGTGGAAAGGAGACGAGATCGGTGCAACTCAGCAGCATCATCGCCCTTGCCGCACAGAAGACTGGCCGCCCTGTCCGCTGCATGCTGACCCGCGAAGAAGATATGGTCACCTCCGGACAGCGCCACCCCTTCTTGGGTCGGTGGAAGATGGGTGTCAACAAGGACGGCAAGATCCAGGCCCTCGAGGTCGATATCTTCAACAACGGTGGTTGGTGTTGGGACCTGAGTGCCGCCGTCTGCGAGCGTGCCATGACACACTCGGATAACTGCTACAACATTCCCAACATGCATGTCACCGGCCGCATTTGCAAGACCAACACTATGTCCAACACTGCCTTCCGTGGCTTTGGCGGCCCTCAGGGCATGTTCATTGCGGAGTCGTACATGAATGAAGTTGCCGACCGTCTCGGCATGCCTGTCGAGAGATTCCGTGAGATCAACTTCTACAAGTCCGGCGAGCGCACCCACTTCAACCAAGAGATCAAGGACTGGCACGTTCCTCTCATGTGGGAACAAGTCATGAAGGAGGCCGAATACGCGTCCCGTCGCGAGGCCATCGCCAAGTACAACGCCGAGCACAAGTGGCGCAAGCGCGGTCTCGCCATTATCCCCACCAAGTTCGGTATCTCCTTCACTGCCCTGTGGTTCAACCAAGCCGGTGCCCTCGTTCACATCTACCACGACGGTTCCGTGCTCGTCGCCCACGGCGGTACCGAAATGGGTCAAGGCCTACACACCAAGATGACGCAGATCGCCGCCCAAGCTCTCAACGTCCCCCTCGAGAACGTCTTCATCTCCGAAACCGCCACCAACACCGTCGCCAACGCCTCCGCCACCGCCGCCTCGGCCTCCTCCGATCTCAACGGCTACGCAATCTACAACGCCTGCCAGCAACTCAACGAGCGTCTCGCGCCGTACCGCGAGAAGCTCGGCCCCTACGCCACCATGAAGGACCTCGCCCACGCCGCCTACTTCGACCGCGTCAATCTGTCCGCCCAGGGCTTCTACAAGACGCCCGAGATCGGCTACACCTGGGGCGAGAACAAGGGCAAGATGTTCTTCTACTTCACGCAGGGCGTCACGGCCGCCGAGGTGGAGATCGACACGCTCACGGGCACCTGGACGTGCTTGCGCGCCGACATCAAGATGGATGTCGGGCAGAGTATCAACCCTGCCATTGACTACGGCCAGATCCAAGGCGCGTTTGTCCAGGGCCTGGGTCTGTTTACCATGGAAGAGTCGCTGTGGATGCGCAACGGACCGATGGCGGGTAACTTGTTCACAAGGGGACCGGGCACGTACAAGATCCCTGGCTTCCGCGATATTCCGCAGCAGTGGAATGTCAGCTTGCTCAAGGGCGTGGAGTGGAAGGAGCTGAGGACGATTCAGAGGAGTAGAGGTGTTGGAGAGCCGCCGCTGTTCATGGGCAGTGCGGTATTCTTTGCCATTCGTGACGCGCTCAAGGCCGCGAGAGCGCAGTATGGTGTCAAGGCCAAGGTTGGGGCTGAGGGTGGAGATGATGATGGGTTGTTGAGGCTGGAGAGCCCGGCGACGCCGGAGAGAATCAGGTTGGCTTGTGTGGATCCTATTGTTGAGAGGGCGAGGGTGTTGCCGAAGGAGGGGGAGAAGAGTTTTTTTATTGCTATCTGAGGTTTTGTTTGCTTACTGAGTGCGGATTGACTGGGGATGGATGGGTTTTGGGAATTTTTTGGTCTTATTGAGACATGTATACGTATTTCATGAAGGACGGGGAAACAGGACCGGGTTTTGTAACATTGAAAGGTAGCTTGTTACAGATTCTTATGCGAGTCAACGATGGATGTCTAGCATGCCATACAGACAAAAGTCAAGTACATGGTGTGACAGTCAATATTCTCGAGTATCAGAACACCAACAATGACAATGCCGATAGTGGCCAACCATTCTGGCCAACCATTCCCTCCTCGACTAGATCCGCGATCATCTCCCCCCGTTCCTCTCGTCGTCCTCAAAACTTAGCCTCATGAACTTGTCATGTAGCATCCTCTCAAAGCTTCCATCTGAACAATAATGTGCCAAATTGATTGCTGTAGATCCCCACTCCTTTGCTCGATCACGCTCGTAAGCACCGTATAGATCTATGGCGTGATTGAATGCCGTGGCTGCCATCCACTCCAATTCCTCTTCTGGCCAGCGGGCATCGCTCTGGTGATGTTGTTCATGGTTAGCAACGAGGTGTGATTAGCGCCAGAGTGGTCAAAAGAGTCGAGATGTAACTAACCTCATGCAACTCCCTCGCCTTGCTACAAGCTTCCTGGAGCAGCTTCATAGCCAGCGTATCATCCAGCGGAAGTGTCGCCTGGAACAGACATCTTGTGTACTTGGCTAGCTTAACAGCGTCGAAGCTTTCCAGATCCCAGATTTCGTTGACGATCTTTCGCATAGTTGAGTAGAGCACTTCACAAGGCGGTGTCAGTAACCTCAAACCGATTACATGGAAGCCATGACAACGAACATACCTTGCCCAGGAACCTGTGCCCTCAAAAGACTGTCCGCCATAGTCTGATACGCAACCGCACTCTTGCACGGCACCGCCCTCTGCACAATGCCTCCCAAATCATCCCACTGACTCAGCGCAACCGCAGCTTCAAAGTCAAACGTCAGCAACGTCGCATGCTTCCGTACCATGTCCTCTCGTGACTGCTCATCCAAGCGTGGCAGGTACTCAGGCACCTGGCTGTCAAAAGCCAAGACATGTTTTCGCATGAGTTGGTAATCTTCGAGTTGCTCCTTGACATTGTCCTGAGTTCGGGCAAAGGAGATCAGCGCTGAAGCGATGATGAACCGGGAGAAGAGGGCCTTGAGGGTGACCTCGACTTGAGATCCTACGTCGGAGGGGAAGTGGTTGATGATGTTGACGCAAGCCGTTAGTAGGCGCACCACGCACCGGAGATCCCAGGTCGTGGTGTGTTTGAGGGCGACATTATAGGCGTTTCGGCTGAACCATTCGAGTTCGTCAATGGTGAAGAGCTTGTGAGTGTGGTGATCATTTGATTGCTGCTCGAGCGCATACACGACTGATACTGTCAGCGAGGTCAAGGTAGTTCGCATAAAGGGAGCCTACCAATGTCAAACTGACGACAAAGGTCGGTGATGAAATCTTCTTGTCGTTCATCTGGCTTCTCAGCCAATATGTTCAGGAGCCGTATTAGACATCTGAAGAGCGCTGGTAGGTTGATCGGATTGGGATCTTTGTACTCGTAGCTCTCCTGCAGCTTCTTCAGCGCGGCGATGGCACAGAAGATGTCTCCATTTTTGTGAGATTCCGCGATACAAGCCCCCAGAAAGTCGACATGGTCTGGCGCTTGACCTATGGTATGAATGCACTGTTCCGCCAGGTTGCGATCCTCGCATCGAATGGCCACTTTGAATGCCAGATAGGCAGTCATGGGTTCTCTCCAACTCTGCTTGGACAGGTTGTGGACGACTGATATAGCTGCTTCCAAATCATTCCTTGCGAGCGCACAAAGGAGCAACTTTCTGTCTAGAGTCAGACTTCTGTGGACCAAAACAATAAAAAGATAAGATGACCAAATACCTTTCCAACTTTGCCATATTCCCAGGGCCGCAATTCTGGAAGATGTGATGGAGTGATAGACGACACCAGTTCTCGGCTATGTCATATTGTTTTTGGCTGTAATTGGACTCTAGTTTCTTCCATATCAACTAAAACCCAATAAGTCAGTAAGAAGCTGGAACGGAAACTTGGGATGTATATACCGCTTGTGCCGCAACAGCAGCTTCTGCGCTCAACGGCCTCGTCAGGTTTGAAAGAACACCCCGTACGGTGTCGATAGTTTCGTTTGTGTCTCTCTGGTTCGTGATCATCCACATCCGCGTGATAACCGCCTTCTCCATCCAACTATTATCGTCAACTCCGCGTAGCGAAAGGATGAAGTCATCTAGCACCGCGCAAGCAGCACCGGGGCTTTTGTCATGTAGTTTCCTTATGTGGTGTATGATCAACTTGAACCCAGAGTCAGAGGAGTTGAAGTCTTTGATTAGTCGTCGCAAGACATCAGCGTATGCGTCATCGTCGAATATCTCCGCGGGCGTTTTCCGAAGCACCTCGAGCTTGAGAAGGGACACTACTGGCCTGTTGCCCACTTCTGACTCGATGTAGTCGACAAGCTTCGTGGCCTTATCGAGATCTGTTGAAGTGCCTGTGGCTAGCAGGGCGCTCACGAGTGCTTGCAAGATAGCCAGCCGGAGCTCGAGTCCTTCACGAGACAGATGCTCGAGATTCGGAGTGTTGATGACTTCGTTTGCTCGTCGTAACCATTTTACGGCGAGAGGGAAGTCGTTGCGGGAGGCGAGCGACTTCCCGATTTCGTAAAGGACATCGGCCAGCTCTTCGGCGTAGTCGGGTGTTAGGTACTGGCGAAGGCGCTCTGCTTTTGTGTACATGTGTTCGGCAACATCAACATGATTATCTGCCCATGACTGAGGAAACTCGACGTTAGCTGACTGGAGAGGTAAAACGTTATCCAAGTGCTTGCGAGAACCTACTAGAGCCGTTCTCATAATAAAATATTCCACTTCCAGACAGTTGCATTCGTCCACCTCCTCCTTGGGAAGCCCTGATGCAAGATCCTGAAGACGGCTTTTGTAGTCGGCGGCCTTTTGAAGTACCCCTGTAGCCAGTTCAAACTCGGAGCTTTCTAGACGTAAACGCTCTGTATCAGCAACATGGACTACGGCACATAGCAAGAGCATGAGGAAGGGGTGATTGTCCATACCGACACAGTCTCGCGCCGCCTTGAGCGCTAGCTTCACCACATAAACCAGATCTTGTGCCTTGTGCGTTTGGCTTGGGTTTGCAACCGCGAGAAGATGGAAAGCCAGTACTCGCCCGTATAGGTAAAGCCTCTTCAGTTTCTTGTTTGTCGGTTCGCAGTCCCGGCGCAGTCGAGTGCAAATATTCCATAGGCGGGTACCCTGCTGGCCTATCCCGGGGTCACCAGAGACCCCAACAACGTGCTTGTGGGTGTAATTGTGAAGTTTCTTGGCATGTTGGTTGATTTGGTCAACCAGCTGGTCTGTTGCCGGCGCATCGCTTGGGTCACTCAAGAAGACCTTGTACAGGTTGCGAACGAAGTCTGAGAGAGGGAGAGCTAATGTCAGCTCAATGTACGAGCAGGAACGGAGGAAAAGAATGCAAGATGGTTGCGCACCCAACGTTGCTTCTATGCGCTTGTCCGTCTTGTTGGCTGGTTGCGGCACATCTTTGGACCCCGTTGGGGCGGGCATGTTGCGACTTGGGACTGAGAAAACGCAACACGTAGTGCCACCAACATTGCCTTGTTTGCGACCGATTATCGTCGAGCCGTGTTTGCCGGACAGAACGCCAGATGAGGCGATCGCATGGCAGATTTGGCGTAGCAAAGAGGACAAGGAGGACCAGTCGAAGCAGGATGCCAATCGTAGACCGCAGAGAGAAAGAACGATCGAGGAACAACAGATCAATCAGTCAAAGTTCTTCAGGACACCGGTTGCGAAATGGCTCCTGGTCTAAATTGCCGTCAGCCGACGATTTCTGATTTTGTTTTGTTCCACAGACAATGGAGTTTGTGATGTCGATTGAGGAACATGGAAGTGAAATTGATAAAGCTTTGCCCAGGTGTACCCATCGGAATTAGGCATCACCGAAAGACGCCCCCTTTTCCCTCTTTCCGCGGAAGGCGCGACCTTGCTCCTTTCCTTTCCGTTATCTTACTCCTTCCCATCTACTGGTTTACGCAAAATGCATATCCTGCCCATTAACGATATGCAACAGCAAAGTCCCGCCTCAAAAATGTCTTTGGGAAGCGCTGGTTCTAAGCGATGGATTGTCGCAAATGCATGTAGTGTTCACTGCGCTTCTTTTCCGACCAGAGCAAGTGATTGCCTCTGGCAAGCAAGTGAGGCATTGTTCATCGCGAATGTGGCTCACAGGATCACTGCTTTGTGAAATGAATATTGTGGGTAGTGTATATACAAAACACTGTCATGGATCATGTGGTAGGAAGTTACCCACGATCAAGCTCGGACTATATGTAGTTTGTTAGTATCACCATCACATCAATGTCCCCAACACAGATTTGAGGACCCGTGACAAACAGAAACACTTACATCTTGTGATCATCCCTGCGAATCCTGAAAGAAAAGCAGCAGTTCACGACCTTGGTCATCTTGTCGTCGTTGGGGTTCTTGAGTGAACACGCTGTAATTAGGGTATCATGAGCCGGGTCGAATGCTATTGTGCCGAACTCTTCCCAGTATCTCACGTTCGACTCTTCTGTCAGGATTTCATGCAGAGCGATTTGACCCTAAGCAAAACAAAGTCAGCATCGTAAAACTATTATTCCATGGCGGCGCATTGGTGCTGTGTGTCTTACCCCTCGTAAACTCTCTACTGGCACACCTATGAGCTCCGCCATCTCTTTATTTCCCCTGAAAATCTGTCCGGTTCGTCTCCAGCAACAGGCTGGAACGGCCATACTGGCGAAAACTCGGTCGTACTCCAACAGGGTCCTCTCGAACCACATTTCCACCATTACCAGGTCCATATCAGTCAAGATTTGAATCTTCTCGCGGAACTTGGGTCGAAATCGATCGATCTGCTTCAGAATCTTCTGTTTTGACGTCGGCGACACGTGTCCATCCAGATAATCCGAGAGCCTCTTATAGCCAAGGATGTAGTTGAATGGTTTTAGTAGCCCGGCTTCGTACTTGGCTCGAAGTAAGCGCTGCATGCGTTCCTCCGGTGTGTCGTTTCCGGACGGATCTGCCGCTTGAAGATAGTATGCATCTCGGGCATTATCCAAGTTTGTACTCGCGGCCTTCCCTATCGCCGTTGTTTGGTCGCTACTTGGGGGTAGCATCGAGGTCCCCTGTGTGGCACTTGGGGGGAGCATGCCGCTATTGCTGCTGCTGTTTCCCTTGCTGTTACTGCTGGCATTGTTGGCGTTGTTATTGGCATTAGACAACCCCGACACCGCAGCAGACTGGTTTGCTCCCAATATTGGGCCATGGTCATCGGACATGAAGGCCGACTCCTCAAGCAAGCCTGCCGACAAGAATTCGTTCAGTAGATTGAATTCATTGGTGACCTCAGGTGCCACCATGTAGTTTGGATGGAAGTTGTGCATATCGTGATAGTGGTTTTGACTGGTTAACCAAGAATCTGGAAGACCGGCAACTATGTTGGGCAAATTCAGCAACTGACTATAGTGGAGAAACGCAGAAGGAGGATCCAGCGCCCACACTCACACTGATTCATGCTACCACCAAGGGCATTGGCTTGTATGGCAGCAACAGAGCCTGGTTGCACGAGCTGGAGAGGAGCGCCCCGGCCTACCGCTGCAGCATTTGCTACCTGGACAGGTCCATTGCCCATACCGCCATCAAAACCGGGTGGTCTCATGGTCTTGTCCATAGCGTTGCGCCCAATGTCCGACTGGGACTCGGGGTCTTGTACGGTCGAAGTCGCAAGCGCGCTCTTGGCCTTGCGTGACTCGGTATCGCGAGGCTCATCGTGGCAGAGATGGCCAATATTTCGCTTGATGCATCTTGTACAAGGCCTCTCCTATAAAGGGTAACGATGAATCCGTTAGCTCGAGCTCCACCTTGGCGAAGGGGGGGAAAGAACACATACAAGATCACACGTCATGTGCTAAGGCAGCCAAAACAACATAGTCAGCCACCAGAATAACTAGTCAAGTTTGTGTATATCGAGACCGAGCGGGGTCTTCTGCAGGACTCCGTGCTATGGCAGTTACGGTAGCCCATGTACGAAGCCTAGGTAACTGGCACGGCAGGAGATGGGGTGTTGGTGGTGCATTTTGGTCGACTTACAGATCGGCGACAGTAAAGGCAGGCTACAACAGGCGCACCAGACAAAGTTAGCAAGCTGAAGACGAGCGGTCAAGTAATGTAGGCAGGAAGACAGCGGAAAAGAGACATGGATATAGTAAGTACCGTGATTGACCTTGCGGCGCTTTTTGGGCGCCCTTTGCACATCGTCTGCGGGCGTGGGATGGTGATCCTTGGCCTTGGTGTCGCTTCCGGACTTGCTGTCCTTGGTCCCCGCCTCTTTGCCGTTGGGCTTCTCCGTGGCTTCTGTTCCCGTCATTGCTTATCGAGTGTGGAGGCTCCCATTGGATCTGGTGGTTACGCAACGGGCGTTGAGTTCACTGCTCATCTAAGCCAGGCCGGCGGCTCCTCGCAGGGGGATAGCGGCGATTTGATGTTGATTCCGAGCCAGCCTTTGTGGTAGTTGTTGGTGTGTTGTTCTTGCACCTCTTGCTCTCATATACCGATGATCCCTAATAACAAATTCCGCTGTTGTTGACGTTTGGCGGATGTTTCCTCCCGTATTATTCCTTGTTGTTCTGCTCGGGTTCCCGGGTCGGTTGGTGGGCTCGTGGGTTATGGTTGCCTCGGCCTGTCACTTTTCGTCGGATTCTCGATGTATAGCGGTCGCGTTCCTTTCTGGTTGTGGTTGCTGACTGTTTCGTTCTCGACTGGTTACGGCTTCGGTCATGCGACTGCGATTGATGTTGATTCCACACGGCAATGGTCGTCGAGGCAGTAGTACGGCAGCTGGTAAGAATGGCGGTTCGTCTCGGGGAAAATGGCTCTCTTGTCAAAGTTCCGTAATCGATACTTTTGTTGCCGGCACCGAGGGAACTTCATTGGCCTCCACTGTCGCGCGAGCTCAATTGCATGCGGCGTTCCCCATGTAGATGGAACCTGAAGGATGCAACAGACGGCCAGACCGGGACACCAAACGGCAGGGGTTCCTCTTGTCCGCCAGCCGTCATTCGTCAGGGCCGCTGGACAGGAGGGGATGGACACCCACAGGTGCCTTGCTGCAGGGCTGGCCACAGTGTGTAACCGCTGTAACTCTCCTTGCACCTTCAGCAACGGGGCAACGGCTGGAAACAGCAGGTGGGGTCGAAGCCTGATTATCCCAGAGCTGATGGATGATCTTCGAGATGTTAATGTTAGGTGTTGAACTATCAGTGTTTTAAATGTACCGAGGAGATCACCAAGTCGTCACATATTCCTTGTGGTCATTGAATAATGGAAAATGATAACGAAAATCCAAAAAAAGAGAAAAGAGGAGTGAACAAGCATAAATCAAGAGTTAAAGAAAAAAACAGCCAAGAAGTTGTGATCATGCGTCCTCTTTCCGTTTCCGGAGCCTCCAATCAAACCGAGGCCTATGGTATAACTTACATAATATCCCATGCGAACTTATCGATTTGTCGCATTTCACACCCTCCATATTCAGTATTCACATGTAACTTTTCTGCCGACCAGTCGCGTTGGAATTGTTTTATATTTATGTACGATCATAACAGCGTGTACTCCGTTGAGTAGGCAGGTAGATGTGTCCAGTTCTTGATTCTAAGAGCAACGAATGAGTCTCTTGTTCTGATCCCCCTGCAGCCCTCGTTTTTTGACAATTCAACCGAGTCAATGAACTTCAGGCACCCACTCCAACACCATGACGATCAATACCCCTCCCTCCGTTCCCTTGTTAGCCGGATCTTGACACCAACTAGCAACAGCAGCCAATAAGCGCCGTTTGGTTTGGCTGTATGTTCATACATAGCAGGCAGTAAGGAATCATGAGCCTAACTGATGCACTCTAGCGCGGAAGTCTGTTGACTGCAACCAAGACTGCAAACCATGATGTGGCTGTCTCCGTATTGCCTGGTCATAAAGGGGGCTTAGACCCCATCATTGTCAGTTTAACATCTCCCCGCCGAATGCAACGCCGAGCCTTCTGCTGACATTCACTTCACAGATTCAAGATCCTCAACTCCCTGTCGTCTATTTCGTAACTAGTCCCAGCTTTTGGGGCAATAAAATCAAACTGTCAGCCAATATGATCTCATGGCATCGAAAATCGTGTGGTCGACCAGATGTCTGTTTGGTTGACGGCATACCCTTCTGCATGAGTTGCGACTCGTTGGCGCCTTTGGACGACCTGTCACCCAGTCAGGTCCCGTCAAACCCATCGGTACTATATCATGACAAGACAAAGAGCCTATCGCTGCACTGGCCAGCTTCTGTTGACTACGAGACTCATTGCTACGACTCCAGTGGTTGCGATATCTCATCACAGATCGCAGAGATTCTCGGTACCGAACCATGGGACGACGAGACGAGCGGGCAATCCAGCGAGCGACCACCAAGTATGAAAGCAAATGATGGAGTTTCTTCTTGCGAACCATTGTCTTCAGGCCGAGGGCCAAGACAAGGAGCCATAAACCCGCCGTCACTAAATCCACGAGAAGGTAGTCTTGTCGCGTCCGACAGTATTCGAATCTTGCATCTCAGCAGCGGCAACAAGTCTGATCCACTGCATGGCCGCTTGGAAGTTTGCCAACTCAAATACTTCCCTGAATACGAGGCACTATCTTACACCTGGGGCACTGCATCTGGAAACTCGAGCAGGACGAGGAAGCTTTACCTCGGACGCGAATGGAGCATATTTCCCATCACGGTCAACTGTGAGGCGGCTCTACGCGCCCTCCGTCTTCCTAATGCCGACCGACGCATATGGGTCGATGCGATTTGTATCAACCAGGAAAACGACACCGAGCGCACCCATCAGATTCAGTTGATGCCCATAATATATGCGACCGCAACCCAGGTGGTCATCTATATCGGCAATGAAAAAAGGCAGGTGGATATAGGATGGACTTACAAAGTCAAACGACAACAGCGAACTATAACTCGCAATCAATGGGAGAAAAATTGGGACAAGATGGACAGTCGACTAAAGCGCCACTACTTCTTCCGAAGCTGGATAATCCAGGAGATTGCCGCTGCTCGAAAAGCTTGGGTCACCGACGGATCATCGTGGCAACCGTGGCCCATCGTCGATGCCCATGCTGAGGGACATGCTTCAAGGACATTCCTTCCCTGGATCAAAGACTTCGAGAAACGCAAATACAGGTTGCCCGGTCACCTGGTGAAGTTGGTGATGGATTCCTGGTCTTCACAGGCGTCTGATCCACGGGACAAAATATTCGCCCTTCTTGGGGTCATCACAGGGGCTGCAGCTGATGGTTTAATCGGGGACTACTCTCTCTCAGTCGAACAGGTGTAAGCGGCTGCTTAACAAGAGTACTTGGTCATCAATCATTCTTCGACGCTGACTTGAGCTGTAGATATACTGGCCTAGCCGCATTTGCCTTGACCAAACATGGAGAAGTCGACATCCTCCGTTACGCCAGCGGATACGCAAAGTCGAGGAACCTGCCGTCTTGGGTACCTGACTGGCGCATCCTCTCACGCGACTGGGGAATCATGCTTCGAATGGAACATGTAGAGCTGCATTCTGTCGCAGCGCCCGATGAATGCATCCAGTACCCATGGCAGCTGCGTCGTTGGGGTGAAGATAGGTGGGTTCGGAACAGGACTGATGTCATATCTGATGAGCTCACCCTTCCAAAGGCGACAGTTCATGGGCCTACCGGTACGCTGTGCGTCCATGGGATTAGGCTAACAAGCCTGACGAAAAAGTTTAAACGACATCACTTTTCAACACATGCTATCTTCTGGGGCGATTTCTTCAGCATCACCGCACCACACAACTCGGAATTTGACGATTGCATCTATTTTCTCCGCGGGTTCGACGTACCGGTAGCCCTCCGCCCGGTGCGAAAGAGTACTTGCGATGGGCTTCCTACAAAAGACTTGTTTACATTCGTCGGCTTATGCTATGTTAGCCCTGGCACCTTGATCACACTAGAAGGTTCGGATTTTAGGGCGGACTATCCTGATGATCTTGCACAAATATCACAGTGGACTGTCTTGCATGCTTCTACCGGTTTTCTCGGAGGATTGTGCACGGAAAACACTCAAGCTCTGCACCTGAAGCTTGCCGAAATGTGCTCCGCACCCCATATGGAATATTCTGCCTGGCAGATAACGTTCTTTAAAGATCTCAGAGAGCGGGTCAACTTGATTTGGGACGGTGTTCTACACCGATTCGGAAAGGATTCCTTTGCCCTGACCCATTGGCGTGGTCTATTGAGCGACTTGGAAGAGGCATTTGCAGGACAGTCAAACTTCTGGTCCGAGATCATAGGTCAACTGATGACTGCTTCGATGTCTTCTCGTGAAGAGATGAAAGAGAAGCTCCGACAACAATGGCGGCGGCTACAGACACTGGGCGAGATTATGCGCCTATTGAGTGTTACACGCAAGGCAACGGAGGCGGAATCTGTCCCAAACGCAAGCATTTCCGAAGAACTTGATTTACTTGCTAAGGATCGTCTCTTATACAGGCAGAAGCTGCCAACTCGACAGCGAGAGGAAGGTGACAGATACTGTCCGAGATGGTACGACTTTGCGGGCGTGAGCTCTTACTGGTACAACATGCGATATATCCACGCCAAAAAAGCTGCCGGCTACCTTGAACAGGCTTTGGTGTATATGGATATCACGCACGCAAAGAACGAGAACACAGCGGCGTCCGTGTTAAGGGCCAGCATCGATGCAGCAACAGAGTACCGAAGAGCGACGCGCATAGCCTCGATGGAGATCATGTTGGCAGCCAAGTCGTTGGTGCTCCCAATGTACGAGACGGATCCTGAAGAGGCGATGGATGATTGGCAAAAGATATTCATCATTTGAGTTTTTTTTTGCGCCGGTGCCTGCTCTTCGGGTCACCCTGACAGCGGCAGGAAACCTGGATACCTCAACCTTTGTAAACGTCTGAAATGGCATTACCGATTCCTCGAGGACCAGAGGACGACGTTGTCTTTTTTTGGCTACGGCATCAATAAGGCTGAAACATCGCACTGATGACAAGGAAGGATGTTCCCCCTCAGTCATACGCTTAAAGCCTGATGATAGCTCAGTAAGCAACCAGCAGCTTCACCCAGCAATGATAATTGCCGAACCATGACTATTCAACGTTATCACGGTAGCGTCAGCTTCAATATGCTGCAAAAGTGCTACTGCCTGCTAAACTGAAGGTGAAGGTTCACCGGAGCCATGCCAACCTGTGCACATGTTCCGGCTGCCTGCTGAAGAAGAGCCGGTAACCGCTCGCCTCTACGAGAACAAATCGATACTATCAATTTGATAGGACCAGAGGCTGAGACGAGCTGAACAAAGATTGATGCAAACATTGCCAACAGAAAGTATATCGCCCACGGTTGAATGCTTCGATCGTACACTACGCCACTGATGGTGGGCTACCAGCCTCGGCCGCCGTTGCTGACTGCATGATGTAAGTGAGACGGCTTAGCGGGAGCAAGCCTCGTGATGACATGATTTTGACGCTTGACAAACTCGAAATGAAAGTCTCGAAAACGTCTTGCTATCCCAGAATCTACGTTGACCGTATCCCCCCAAGATATGGAAATCGACATTAGGGATCGTATAGCACGGCGATGACCTGTTGTAGAGGACGTTGAGACAGAAATGTAGAGGTACGTAACTGCCTCTCTCCGGGCGCGGGCCGGGACGGAGATGGGCTGGAACAGGGCAGCGGGGTTCTAGCCCCTGTCCCCGGGGCGGGCTCTTCGATACCGGGGTCGGGGACGGAAACGTGAGCATGTTCAAGGATTGGACAGCAGCTGCATCAAGCTAGTTGCCCTACAAGGACATGGCCAACTCCTTCTCTTCAGCCCTTCCACAACCCCTCCTCGTTTGCTCTGGGAGCTTGTGCCGCCAGACCACACAACAACCTGATCCCTCATCTTCCAGCCCAGCACTTGACCAATCTCAACGGTTGAACCTGCATGACCTCAACAGTGGGCTTCCAATCTATCAAACGACGAAAGCATGAAGGTACTCTTTGTCTCTACCACTGTCCACTCCGTGAACTGGTGCCGTCTTCATATGACTTTGCTAGGTTAAACCTTCTTTTGACTGGCCTGCTTCCATTGGCTTCCCATCATGCGAACCTCACGGGTGAGACGAAATGGCACCATACAAAGCCTCGCTGCAACACCTTTCAATATATCAATCAAATGGAGGACGAATCGATTGTCAGATTACCACCTTGGCCGGTAACCCAACGGGCAACTTGATGGATCACCATCTATCTGGTATCCTTTCGGAGCACTAACTGCCAATACACCCTGCTTAGTCCCGCTGACATGTATGGGTTCCGTATCACATCATCCTTCTGCAAGGCTGTCAGCCAAACGCCAGGAGGTGAGATGGTGATACCTTGCCATCCTATAGCTGAAGGCCTTTTCTCTTGGCCTGCTGATAGGCTTGGGACTATGGATTATAAGTTACAAGGCGCTGCCCAGTTGGGAGCGTTGGTCCTCTCCTCCCCGAAGCTTCCTCGACTTGTCTTCGGCTCTTAGTTAATAACTCTTTGTTACCACGGAGTTATCCAGTTGATACCCAAGGCTATAGCCTCCTTCCTCAACACCTTTTCCCCCCCTTAGTGATCACCCTTCTTACAAGCGTATTTATATCACCATGATCACCTCCGCCCCCGCTGTCCCCGCCAAGAAGAAGGACTTCAACAAGACCCCCCAGGAACTCGTCACTGAATTCTGGGATCAGTTCTTCGTCAAGAAACCCGGAAAGGTTACTCGGATCTTTCCACGCAGCCTCTATGAGACTCTCCTGCCGCCCTCACAGCCACAAGGTGTCAGCTCCTCCCGCAATGCCACGGATAGCTACCAAGCCGCCGTCAAGGAATGCAAGGAGAAGGTGAAGCGCATTGTCAAGGAATGCGAGCGCACCAACGAGAAGTTCACCGATCCGGATTTCGACATCGAGGGTGACTTTGACATCCGGAACTGTCTTCACGGACTCACCCATGACGCTGATCTAGAGGAATTCTACGGCGAGCTCCAAGAGCTGTACGACCTAGGAGCCGCCAAGGGCGGCAAAAAGGGCGCCAAGTCTCGGTCTCGCGGAGCTCCTCGCAGTGCCGAAGATGCCCTCGAATCACCGGCACCCGAAGATTCGAAAGGCCGCGAGGGTGTTAAGGCTGGTTGGCGTGAAACTTTCTCCCCCGGCTCCGTCCATCGCCTCGACTGGATCTTTGAATCACCCCAATGGACCAAGGACGGCTACTCGTCGTCTGACATCAAGCAGGGCTGTGACGGCGACTGCTGGTGGCTGGCTGCCGTGGCCACTATCGCCCACCGCAAGGACCTCATGGACAAGGTCTGCGTTGCCCGCGACGAGGAAGTCGGCGTCTACGGCTTCGTCTTCTTCAAGGACGGCGAGTGGATCAGCACCGTGGTCGACGACAACCTCTATCTGACGGAAGAGGACTACAGGCACTACTACGACGAGTACGACCCGACGGGGAAGAAGGGGCGTAAGCACCGGAAAGACAAACAGACGGGGTCTGAGGCCCTTTACTTTTCCCAATGCTCTGATCCGAACGAGACGTGGCTGCCCCTCCTGGAGAAGGCATATGCCAAAGTCCACGGCGACTACGAAGCCATTTCCGGCGGTTGGCCCGGCGAGGGCGTCGAAGACATGACGGGTGGCGTATCTGCCATGTTGCAGTCGAACAGAGTGCTGCGGAAGGACAAGCTGTGGAAGGAGCTGGTGAACTCGAATGGCGACTTCGTCTTCTCGTGCTCTGCCCACGGCTATGCCTCTACGAGAGGCAGTATGGCCAATGGCCATGCGTATTCCATCCTGAAGGCCACAGAGGAGGTTGATGAGGATGGCAGGAAGGTCAGATTGGTGAAGATTCGCAACCCTTGGGGTGAGCGGACGCCGTGGGGAACTGGCGAGTGGGATGGGCCTTGGTCGGACGGATCTAAGGAATGGACGCCCTATTGGTATGTCACCTCCATTTCCCGCCGAAATAATCAAATTGCTACAACATGGCAGAAACTGACAAAAGAAACTGTGCCCTATAGGCTCAAGAAACTCGACCACAAGTTTGGCGATGACGGCGAGTTCTGGATGTCGTATCAAGACATGCTGGATAACTTCTTGTACCTCTACCGCACTCGTCTCTTCGATGACAAATGGACGGTCGTTCAGCAATGGACCACTGTCACGGTTGGCTGGATTGCCGGCTACCTGAACAAGAAGTTTGTCATTGAAATCAAGAAGGGAGGAACCGTGGTGATTGTACTGAGCCAGGTTTGTGACTCATCCCCTCTTTCATCTCGGATGTTCTTTTTGCTGACAATTCTTTGTAGCTTGATGAGCGCTATTTCCAAGGCCTTGAAGGACAGTACAGGTTCATCCTCCACTTCGTCCTACAGGACGAGGACGGAAAGGAGCAGCTCTGCCGCGTGCGTCCTACCCTTGACTGGAGTTCCCGATCGGTCAGCTGCGAGCTCGATCTCGAGCCCGGGCGCTACGAAGTACTGCCAAAGATCACGGTCGAACGGGATACTAGCCAACGTATGGTTGAGGATGTCGTAACCCGATGGTATGTCAACCCGAGGCCTAGTTCCTTGAAAAAGACTGCTTGTAAACTAACGACGACATTAACAGGGCCGAAGAGAACCCCACCAAACTCCGTCAAATCGGCATGCAGTATGATCTCGCCCACGCCAAGGGCGGCGTCCCCGATGAGGACGAGATCATTACCCAGAGGAAGGAAGAGAAGAAGAAGAAGGAGGAGAAGAAGAAGGCCAAGGCCAAAGCCAAGCGTGAAAGGGAGCGCAGAGAGAAGAGGAAGCAGAAGCAGGTGCAAATCACCATCAACGTGCCTGAAGGTTCTACCGTGGACACTTCCAACAACGTGGAGGCCGAGAAGAAGGAGGAAAAGAAGGAGACGGTCGAGGAGAAGAAGGAGGAAGAGGAGAAGTTTGAGGATGCTGTCGAGGAAAAGTCCAAGGATGATGAGAAGAAGGACGAGAAGAAGAAGGAGGAACTAAAGAAGGTAAGTGCCCCTTCATCATCATCCCAGAGCGCCGCAGACGCTGCCGCTGGTGAAGGAAAGAAGACTGAGAAGAAGAAGGTCGGTGAAAAGAAGGAAGATACTGCTGTTGCAGAGGAGAAGAAGACTGAGGAGAAGGCAACCCTGGAGGGGAAGAAGGAAGAAGAAAAGGTTCCTGTTGAGGAGACTCAGAAGCCGGCGGAGGAGACGGCGCCGGCTGTGGCTGTGGCTGAAGAGGTCGAGGAAGACTTGTCTGAAGACGAGGAAGAGGAAGAGGAGGAGCCCAAGATCGAGTATGAGGAGGGTAAGATTCCCTGGAATGCCGTCTGCGTCGTTGGCCTTAGGGTGTATGCTCAGGATCCTGATGTCACGGTCACGTTGGCGACTCCGAGCACTGCTGAAGAGGGCGCTAGTCTTGTTATGGATCAGCATGCTGTTGGGGCTACCATTTGAGGACGTGGATTGTGAGCCGGGTAGTTTTTTGGGAACAGGTTGGAGAATTTGAAGGATACAAAGTAGGCCGTGGTGATGTAAGGCAAAATTGATCTCTCTTCTCAAGGCTTCTTGGTTCGCATCTGAATGACTGGAAAGCTTCACTGGGCCGACCCTCACTTATTGCTCTTCGGACGCCCCATGAGCGGGCTCGCATATGATGACAACTGTCATACCAATGTCCTGCTTTTGGCCGGAAATTTTCAGTGTTTTGATGTTTCCAGCATTGCGTTTCGAAACCCTTGGATATGGCGATGCCCTCAGGGTAACTCCCAGTCTTCATCATTCACATTATTATTGCCCAGCTTTCCTTATCGCCATCAGCACCATTATCAACATCATCTCCTTCTCCTCTTCTCTTCTTCTTCTTCCCTTTTCATCTCCCTCCTCACTTCTTCATTGTTGTGACGGAGAGGTAATCACGGTGCGGCTAGGGGTTCCAGAGAGTAAAAATAGACGGTCAACCCAGGGTGGCGTGGGAGGCTCTTATTCAACTTGGATGTGAACAAGGAAACTATGTTTCGTGACTTATACTGCACTAACACTTCAGGTAAGTAATGAATGGCCACTATGTTAGTAAACATAAAATACCCTAACAATTGAATGTTGACGTCGAACTAAAGTTGAGAAGGGATCGCGGGGCGGTGTTGGCTATCAAGGTTCCCCCGGAGGGTACTACCGCTAGCGCAGGGGCACGCTGGCACGATAGTAGCATTATCTCTCCTAGGACCTTGTAAGATATGGTATACATCACGAACCAAGGATGGGGAAGCTATTCCGGGCCATTGTGTCAAAGAAAAAAGCCAATCCTTCATCCCCTTTCGTCTCAATGCTCTTAAACTCGTGAATCATCGCAAAGCAGCCGGTTATACGCCACGTGACGGCTTCGGACAACAGGCTCTTTATTGGGCTTCGGGTACCTGGCTTAACATCCACTGATAAACGCGGATGACCTCGGTTGACGTCTGGCCCCAGCATTCAGTCCCCTAGCGCCTTATCGGTTATCGCCTGGGGCTGTTCCTTGCGTCGCTCTCCGCTCCCTCCCGTCTTCGGCCTCGACTTCATCCTCTCACCATCATTAACAACCACCGCACCTCCGAGACTACTCAGTGTCGCCGTGTAAGACAATTCCGTAGTCACCTGCAGCGGCTGACCTGAATCATGGATAGTCACCGAGACTAATTCCTGTGCTGTTTCTTTTCTCCTCCAGATCCTCCGAGCCCCTCCCTCCATCTCCGCAACAACATGATTCTTGGAAAGTGGTGACCGCCTCGAACGACGACACCTGCCCACCCCACACCTACAGCCGTTGAACAAAGTCTATAATACCTTTGATCTCCAATTGCTTCGAAATCCCTCGAACAATTCGCGCCGTGATACCCATATCTTCTCCGATCTTCAACAAACTATCGACTGGAACAACAGGCCTCGGGCGGATGAATGACAGCAAGATCAGCCTCTCTTCACCATAATCAAGAAACCCGACTTCGCCAATGTCATTCGAAATGCCGCCGCCGAATACACCTGAAGAAGGAGTAGCAGCCCCTACGACCTCCTCGCGAGCTGACGCACGCCGGATCTTCGGCTCCGGGGTCCCCTCTACTATTTACGATTCTCCTGCCTTGTCCTCGGGCGGCTCCAGACGCAGCTCAGTTGCCGATTACGACCCGTATCAAGTCCCTTCACTGGGTCATACGCAAGATCAGACTGAATTTGGGATTGACTACCAGGCGCTCGACTATGCCCAACAGGTCGACGAGGCTTTGTTATGTCCCATCTGCCACACGCCCTTCTTCATGCCCATGACGACCAAGACGTGCGGTCACACCTTTTGCGCCTCGTGCCTCGACCGCGCTCTCGAGACCCAGCACGTATGCCCCATTGACCGCCGACCCCTCGACATCAACCGAGACATTAGCCAGACCCGAACCCGCGTGATACTCGACCAGCTCGACCGTCTCAAAGTCAAGTGCCCAAATAGCGGCTGCGATCACGTCTGCTCGCGGGAGCTCCTATACGCACACGTCGAACGTTATTGCGAACATACCCTTGTCCGCTGCCCCGACTCTCATTGCGACGAGACGATCTGCCGGAAACACGCACGCCCCGAGAACGGGTGTCTCCATCACGTTACGCTCTGTCCCTACTGCGAGATGGCCCTCACTTTCAATGACCTCGAGAGGCACTACGACCAAGAGTGTACGGGACAAGAAGCCGAGTGCCCGCACTGCGACGCCGTCCTCGTCCGCCACCGTCTGGCCAAACACATTGCGACGGACTGCCGCGAGGTCGAAACACACTGCAAGTTCCAGAGCGCTGGGTGCAAACAGTTTGCGCGGAGGAAAGATATCGAGGAGCATCAGAAAGACGGGTGCGTCTATGAGGCGATTGCGAATCTCATGCAGGCCCGGGAGGAAGACCACAAGATTATCAATGAGTTGAAGGGACGACTAGACGCTCTAGACGGACGGACACGGCACCTGGAAAGATATGGTGGTGGTGGCAGCAGTGGGGTACGGGAGTCATCTGCATTCACCAGAGCAGCACCGCCATCATCAGGCCTAACCGCCAATGCCCTCAACAACTTGAACCGTATGCAGCCGGCCACATCAGGCTACGCAGACGTCGATGAGGCCAATCACAACATCACGCTGGATGACCTCTTCGAAACTTTCGACCAAGAAAACAACCACCACGATGACAGCAACTACAGTAGCCCACGAGCGGCGGCGGCAGCGATGGCGGCGGATACACCCCCGGCCCCGTGGGCACACAACAGTGGCGGCGGGCCGTGGGAGTCACCAGAGGATTACATGCTTTCCCAGTTTGAGGCCATGGAGGCCAAGATTGAAGACTTGCGCAAGATGATGGTGGAGCTGGACGGGAGACACACAATGAGGCTGGTCAATGATACGATGAGGTTGAACGAGCAAATTGCCGAGCTTGGGAGTAAAGTAGGAGTATTAGGAATGCATACTACGTGGTTGATGAGCATGCAGAGGCAAAGTCGTGGACAGCAGAATGGTGCTGGGTCAACGCCCGGGAATGCGAGATCAAATATATCTGGTAGTGGTGGTAGTGGTGGTGGCAGTGGCGGTACTGCTGGTAATAACGAGGAGGGGAGAGGCAGGACGAGTACAACGGCGGCTGGTGGTTCCAGCTCGTCAAGGACGGCAACACAGACACAGCAGGGTAACAGGAATCGCGATGGAGAGGGTGCGAGAGGGAGGTATCTCAATACCAGTGATATCCCGCCGTTGAGGAGAAACAGCGTGGGGAGAGGCGAGAATCCACCACGACTGTGACGGATGTTTGGAAGTACTTCCTGGAGCAGTCACTGGGGTTATACGCTATTGCTACTAAACCTCAGTGTTGAGTTGCCCAGAATGCAAGAAATGGATGGTCTCTGTTGGAGTGGGATACATACTATAATGGTCTGAAGGAGAACAACGGGTATGCATAGATTTTGGATGTTGGCGTTTGGGATGGATCGGAAAGCACAAGGAGGTTGTCTTGTTGCACATCGGGCCATGGTCTAAAGCCTATAGCCTATAGACCAAAGGATATAGGAAACGAATCAAATCTTTCATGTTAGGATTTTGGCACGCTTGAAAAGAGTTAATGGCAACGGAAAGAATGGCTCCAGGGTCAAGGTCTGTATTCCATGGTATCTTGGAAAAGACAGCTTGAAAATATCTTGAATGCTTGACTTAGCTTCCCCGTGGGTATCTTGTTCATGTAGGTTAAGAAAGGATCACACCTCGCGTCATGAAAAGGGGTGAAGTGCAAGACAGTCGTATCGGCGTTAAGCAATGACAGTGTTCTGTATTTAAAGCGAAGGAAAAGGGAACGATAAGTACTTCAAAGACACTTCACCTCCAAGTCACTTCCACATCAACGTTATAGTTCTAGGGTCCTTCCATGAGAAGCGCCAGCGAAGAATTGGTAAGCATTTCCATGTCATTCAGTCCGTTTCTGTGTGGTGAGGTTGCCCAGAACTACAATCTAGTGCTGGTTTGTTTGTTAGCTTGGTACCTAGAAGTACTCCCAGTACACTGGACGAGATCTCTTCCGAATTGTCCCAAACCTTACAAGGACTAAATGAAAGGCATCAATAAGATCCAATACGGTGTATTTTATTTTGGAAAAAGCATATTCACAGCATGAAAACGGCTAGGTAAGGATCCGAAAGGCACCAACAAGATCCAATACGGTGTATTTTATTTCGGAAAAAGCATATTCACAGTATGAAAACGCCTAGGGAAGTTGACCCGAGGTCTCGAGCTAACAATCAAACCAGTATTGGACTGTAATCAGGGGGCACCTGCAGTGCAGTGGATGATGTCCCGCCAAAGTGCGAACTCCCGCACCGCCAAAACACCAACTGTGACGTCCCGAAATACCCCGCCATCTGCCATCCATTCTAGAACTGCATGCAAGAGGGTTGTTCGGGGCAGGCAGGCTCCACGTCACATTCACACGGGCAGACGTCAACGTAATCTTGTCAGCGCATGAGAATCGCTACTTCCTCCCGATCACTATCCGAGGGCTTTCCGCTAGAGTCTGCTAGAGTCATTCCCTTATCCCCACCCAACTTCGGCAACCGCGCTATCAAATACTATTGCAGCTAGCTCGAGGGCGAAGTACCAACTTCGACCACCTGCAGCCAGACAACCTCCAGCTTCGGGCAATCACCACCACCATCCTCCTTCACCTCGTCCTTCCCTCAACCTCCGATCCTATCCAGATTCTGTCGTCACCACCAGCTTGAGCCCTTCTTCTCTTACGCCCTCTCCATCACCTTAATCACGAGATCCGTATACCCAGAGGCACTAATTCCTTTTCTCTTCGCCTAACGACCGACGAGATGGATCCGAATCAGCAACAGCCGGCGGCCACGCCGGACGCGCCTGATAAAGAGACGATGGAGCAGATCCGTGCCCGACGACTGGCTAAGCTCGGTGGCCCCAGTACCGCTTCTGCTACATCGCCAGCTGCGTCCTCCTCAACGCCTCAACCTGGCACAGCCTCGCCGAACCCGGGGAGGGCAGAACCCTCTCCCGCTGCTGCGGCGGCGGCGGCGGCGAGTTCGTCAAAGATCGCAGACAAGACACCGCAACTTCAGCCCACGTCGATAATCAAGCCGGCCTCACGAGATGTGCCAGAGCCACCACCAGGTAGTTCCGCTTCCCGAAAGAGAGAAAGATCCCTTTCAAATATTGATGATATTCCATGCCCACCAGCACCGCGAAAGCAATACAGGGAACAGACGTTCGAGGAATGGACCGACAAGCTACTCACCAGCATCCTTCGCGTTTCTCTCGATCCGAGCCAGACCTTCGATAGCAGTGGCCATAACTTGACCTATCTGCCAGAACTCAGCCAAGAAATTCGGGGCGAGGGCCAGGAGCCCTTGCTGTCGATCGACAGATTTCAAGAGGCCGTTATGGAGGCCGGAAGCGTCTATCCGCAGCACAAGCCCCTGTTCGAATACTTCCTGGCATGCTGGAAGCGGGTAACCAGGTTCAGGATCTTGAGGGCGTCGACTCCCGAGAAGGAGGAAGCACTCAAGGAGGCTAAGCGCTTGTGCTTCTCGAACTGCATCTTCGCCATTACCATGCCCGAGATGTTTGGGTATTTATCTCCCGTGTCCTCTCTACATTTTGCTCTAGCTGACATGATCCGAACTTGAAAAGCCGAGAACCGAACCCAAAGCACGACACCCTGGTACCCTACATCTTGGAGGGCGTTGCGAAGGAAGAAGGCCTTGACATCGAGTTCTACAACGAGGCCATGGCGCGGATCGAGGACGACGATAGCATTGTACCTCTCTTCACGAAGGCCATGGTGGAAATCAGCACAGCGCTGTCTACCAAAAACATGAATGGGGATTATCAGCCACACGTCCAGGTGAGTTTTACAAGCAACCTGAACGAATCGGGCTGAGTATTGACGTTGGAACCTCGCAGGCCCTCTTCACATACTCGAGATATCCGCCTCTTTTGAACGCTTTGGCAGAACACCCTACTTTCCTCATGGCGCAATCAGCCCCCAACATTGAACGGTTCACGCTGCTCGGTCCTTTCTTCCGCTTGTCGCCCTTACACCCAGAGGCGGCCAGTTACGACTTTGCCTCACCGAGGACTCTTGACAAGGGCCGAATTGGCACAGCCCAACAATCATTACAAATGACCTTGGCTGCCCATCAGGAACACTTGACGACGATAACTAATGCTTTCATACGAGCAAGTAGTACCTCGAGAAACAAGCTGCTGGACTGGTTCGCCTACATCTTGAATGTCAACCACAAGCGCACAGCCACTTACGTCGACCCGAAGACAGTTTCCTCAGACGGCTTCATGGTCAATGTCACCGTCGTCCTCGACAATCTATGCAAGCCCTTCATGGATAACTCCTTTACGAAGATTGACCGTATTCAGGTCGACTACTTCAGGCGGAAGCCTAGATTGGACATCAAGGAAGAGACCAAGCTCAACGCTGACCAGGAGCACTCGGACGCGTTTTACTCTACGAAGCTCGAAGGGGAGAACAACTTTATTACAGAGGTCTTCTTCCTCGCTTTGGCGGCACATCAGTATGGCACCGAAGCCACTCAAAACAAGCTCAAGGAACTTGACAAGCAAATCAAACATTTCGAAAAGAACTTGGCACTCATGGAGGCCGAGCGACCCAAACTGATCGCCAATCATCCGGAGCGGGTCCCTATGCTGGAGGCGGCGTGGAAGAGACAGATCAAGTTTTTGGAGAGCGCCATGTCGTCCAAATTCGCCATCGAAGGCATCATGACCGACAAGACGATGCAAATGCGGTCACTACAGTTCATGAAGTACACCATTGTCTGGCTGCTGCGAGTAGCCAGTCAGTCCGACTACGTCCCATGGAAGAAAATCAGCCTTCCGCTGCCTGAAACCCAGCCAGAGGCTTTCAGGTGTCTTCCCGAGTATGTCTTGCAGGTAATTGTTGATAGCTTGAAGTTCACCTTCCGCCATAGGCCAGAGGTGATGGTCTCGGCCATTGGTGACGAGGTCGTTGCTCTATGCATAACGTTTTTGGAGTCATCCGAGTACATCAAGAACCCGTACTTGAAATCGTCGTTGGTTACCCTCCTTTATCAGGGCACCTGGCCGGCATACCATCTCAAGAAGGGCATTCTTGGCGACATCCTTACCGGTACTAAGTTCGCAAATGACTACCTGCTGCATGCTGTGATGAAGTACTATATTGAGTGCGAGTCCAACGGTACCAGCTCTGCGTTCTACGATAAGTTTAACATACGTTTTGAGATCTTCCAGGTTATCAAGTGCGTTTGGTCAAATGATCATTACAAGAAGCAGTTGACAGAGTCCAGCAGGTAAGTATATGCTTTATCCTACGATCCTCGATGAATTTGACTAACTCGACCTAGGGTGGACCGCGACTTCTTCGTTCGTTTTGTCAACCTTCTCATGAACGATGCAACCTACGTTCTGGATGAAGCATTGAGCAATTTCCCCAAGATCCATGACTTCCAGCAAAAGCTTAGGGACCCCAACCTTTCGCAAGAGGATCGCGAAAAGATTGAGAGCGATTTGCACGACGCGGAAAACAAGGCCAGTTCCTACATGCAGCTTGCGAACGAGACAGTCGGCATGATGAAGCTCTTCACCCAAACCCTGGCTGAGTCCTTCACCATGCCAGAAATCGTCCACCGCCTGGCCGGTATGCTCGATTTCAACCTTGACCTCCTCACCGGTCCCAAGAGCCGGACGTTGAAGGTCGAGAACCCCGACAAGTATGGATTCAACCCCAAGATTCTGCTACCGCAGCTCGTGGACATCTACCTGAACTTGGGTTCCTCACCTGCCTTTGTCGAGGCCGTTGCTGCAGACGGCAGATCCTACAAGCCTGAGACCATGGCGTCTGCTACCAACATTCTTCGCTCGAAGGCACTCAAGGATCCTGCCGAGATGCACGCGTGGGCGGTGTTGTGCAAGAGCTTCGAAGAGGCCAAGGCCATCGTCGACCAGGCTGATCTCGACTTTGGCGACGCACCGTCCGAGTTCGAAGACCCCATCATGGGCGACTTGATGAAGGACCCGGTGATCCTACCCAGCAAGCACGTCGTCGATCGCTCGACTATCGTGCAGCACTTGCTCAGTGACCCGAAGGACCCGTTCACGAGACAGCCCATGACTATTGATGATGTCATTCCGGATACGGAACTGAAGGCTAAGATTGAGAAGTGGATGGAGGAAAGGAGGGCAGAGATCCGCGGTAAGGTCGAGGAAGTGACGCCTGCTGCTGGTGATATTGCTGGTGCGGAAGCGGCGACGGGCGGAGATGCTATGGACACTACCGAGTAAGGGGTCGTGGTGGATGTTGGGGTTACATACCTACATAGACACACTTTTTTTGGCTTGGTAGGCATGATATGAACCATCAGCGTAACAAGAGATAGGAGGAATACAAGAAGCGTAAATATCATCGTTATTGATCTTGGGTTTTACTGGGGATTTATGACCTATCATCTTGAACACAAAGATGGGAACAAAGGGTCATTCGAGGCAATGAATGGAAAAAGTGGTGGGATTACATCAAGGTCGTACACTTCCTCGTCCCTGACAAAACTGTTGAGACCCAGCTGGCTTGCCGAATGGTCGTAAGAATAAACAGAACACGTCACGGTCAGTACATTACACCTTAGGTATACTCTTATTATGTATCTAAAGCGTCTTTATTATACCTTTGAACCTAACTTTTAGGCAGTTCCTAGATGAAAATATCCCTAAGGGACTCTAGCTAATGTGTTTTCGAATTATTGTAATTCCTATTACAGTTTTCTAGCGGCCTTTCCTAACTACAACGAGTGGTATTAGACTGTCCCTATTCGGTTTATTCTTACCCGCCAAGGCTACGGCCAAAGGTCTCATCAATTTTGTCATGGACGAGACTTCATACACTATAGGTATGGGCTTTGTGGAATTCCTACTAGCATACGAGCGCGTACATTGAGCAAGAGCAAAGAATGTCGGTCTTAACTGGAGCGATTAGGTTTGTAAGCATAGGTACCTCAACGGCCCGATTCAGCTCACCTTATCACCGACGAACAATATTACTAAATCAGCTTCAAACAAATCCAAATTCAGAATCCCGATCAGAACCTTATGATGGTTGTCAACCTGGGTTACACCAAGAACGGCGTTAAACAACCTTTCGGACTTGAGCCATTAGCCAACTGCCTAGAGATATGTAGATTCACAGAGGGCTTCGTATCGCCCGCCGTACAAAACCTCGGCGCAGAAAGTAGCGAGCGCATCGCCAAACAGGGCCATCAATGACGTTTTCCCCACGCTAAAGTCTTGATGACTCCACATTGCTTAGGCGAGCCACGGGCGAGCTTAGCAATTGCTTGGGAGGGGGGTATGGCGGGGCTAGTACAGTTCACATCATCTGGCCGGGAAAGTTCGAAATCGCGACTGACGAGGAATCGGGTTTGGGAAGGGGATGGAATGGAGATTGGGGGATTGATGTTACGTGGGGGTTGTCGGGAATTAGGAGTTGGGAGAGATCGGAGTGCGGGACTGCGGGACTACGGGGAGCTCGGGTTTTGTATAAGAGGGAGGGAACCCCCGTAGATCGAATGACATTTGCTTTCTTTTTACGCATCTTTATACCCATCTTGTGTCTGTTTTCTGTTATACATCCGACAAAATGACCAAGGTTCTGTTGACTGGTGAGTTTTACTCTTCTCTACACTGAATTATTGTGACGTGAACCACAGATTACTGACCGTTCGTGGTGTCTTTACAGGTGGCTCGGGCTTCATTGCTGGTATGTGCGAATAATGATACTCTATCACGACTTCGAACTAGGGAGACACATGTGTACACCATCGGCCGTGCGCGGGACGACCACAAGGGCAGGGATCATACTATGGACGAACATATAAATGTTGAGATATGGAAGAGCAACGGATGGATACTAACAAGCTCAATGCATAGCCCATGTCCTCGAGCAGCTTCTCACCAAGGGCCACACCGTGGTCACCACCGTCCGGTCCGAGGACAAGGCGCAAAAGATCCGCGAGGCTTACCCCGATAAGGCCAGCAGCGGCGAGCTTAAGGTCGTCATTGTTCCCGATATCGCCAAGCTTGATGCCTTCGACGAGGTTGTGAAGGAGCCTGGTCTCGAGGTTGTATTGCACACTGCTTCACCTTTCCACTTCAAGTTCCGTAAGTGCCCCCTTGCTATTTTATAGACTCAACGAGCTGTGTGATGGGGATTTGCTAACAATCCCCCAAAGAGGACCCCAAAACCGAGCTCATCGACCCCGCCGTCAACGGCACAACCGGCATCCTCAAAGCCATCGCCCGCTCCGCGCCCACCGTCCGCCGCGTCGTCATCACCTCCTCCTTCGCCGCCATCATGGACGAGGACAAGATCACGGACCCCAACCACACCTTCAGCGAAGCCTCGTGGAACCCGGTGACCATCGACGACATCCACCGCCACCCCGCGACCGCCTACCGGGCCTCCAAGACGCTCGCCGAGAAGGCCGCCTGGGACTTTGTCCGCGACCCGGCTAATGAGGTCAAGTTCGACCTGGCCACCATCAACCCGCCCATGGTCTTCGGCCCCGTCGTCCACCACCTCGCCAGCCTGAGCAACATCAACACCAGCAACGAGCGCATTGTTGATTTGCTGCAGGGTAAGTGGAAGGAGGGCGTGCCGTCCACGGGCGCGCCCATCTGGATTGACGTGCGTGATGTCGCGAGAGCGCATATTCGCGCTGGGTTGGAGGTGCCTGAGGCTGGGGGGAAGAGATTCTTTACGACCGCTGGCACGTACAGCAATAGCGAGATTGCGGAGAATGTCCGCAAGCATTTTCCCGAGGATAAGGATAAGTTGCCGGAGGGAGAGGCGCTCAAGAGCGGCGAGCTGCCGCCGGCTGATAAGCGGTTCAAGATCGATAATAAGGCGACGAATGAGTTGCTGAAGATTGACTTTATTAGCCTGGAGCAGATGCTGGTTGATACGGTTAAGAGTTTGAAGGAGCATGGTGCGTAAAGAAAGATGGGTTGGTAGAATGAAATAGTTAAACAAGATTTTGGATACGAACCTGGGTATAATTCTTAGGTGTGGCTTTCTCACTCATCCTCGTCGATATCCATGTTGGCCTCGGGCACCTTCCTCTTCCGCGGCGTCGCGGTGGTACTAGCAGATGGATTCTCCAGCGCCTTGATCTTCCTGAGAATCCCCCGCTTCCAAATCGCATACTCCTTCTGCTTGCGCTCACCCAGATAATCATACCGGTCCTGGAACATGCTATCCCCCTGCCCAACGCGGACAACTTCAACCTTATTCGAGCCCTGCCCATCCTCCGCCGCCTGATCATAATCTTCCCTCTCCAGCACCGTCCTCGCCAAATCCTCCACACCAGCAGCCCAATCCATCTCCAACCACCCTTCCCTCCCAATATGCAACGTAGCCATATCCAGATCCTTCAACCTCACGGAATCCCCAACCCACCCCTCCCACACCTTCTCCTCCTCCTGCTCCTCCTCCTCCTCTTTCCCACTCCCAATCTTAACCGCCACCTTGACATTCTCCCTCGCCTTCTTCAGCGCCGCCGCAACCTTCTTTCTCATCCCCAGGTACTCACCCTCGTCAATATCCGACCCAGGCCAGGTAACTCCACGCCAAACAAACAGGTACAGCGCTCCCAACAGCGGGACCAAGTTCGCATTAACCCATTCATCTTCCGTCCGCTGTCCGCGTGGAGTAACGATGGATTCCACACCTGACATGACTACGGGCCCGATGTGCGTGGGACCAAGTTCTTTGAGCAGAAAGCGGAGGGTGGGTTTCATCCAGCCTGGCAAGCCTCCACCATCATCCCCCCCTGAGTTCCCATCTTTGCGAGGGAATAAAGTCCCGCGGAATTGATGAAGGGGTTTTTCTTTCCCAGTCCCAGCAGAGCGGGTACTCCTCGCGCTTCGTCCTGCTGAGGGGGAAGCAGTGAGGTCATCATCGCGATTTTGCTGGTCGCGAAGTCGGGAGGTAGGGGTTTTGATTGTCTGTTGGCTTCGGGGAGTGGTAGTGGTCGGGTCTGATTTTCTGGGGGTTCCACCGCCGCGGCCAGGGGTCGAAGAGGTGGAGGGGAGGATGTTGGAGAGGTGGGAGTAGAGACGTTTGTAGATGCGGGGAGGGACTGGGGGGCGGGGGTCGATGGGGGGGAGGTCGAGGGTTATTTTGAGTCTGTGGGTGTGTGTTAGTGATGGTTATTGCATATAGTGATGAGGTCATGTTGAAGAGTAAGTGAGATTAAGTTTGGGATGGGTTAATGGGATGGGATGAGGTGAGGTGAGGTGAGATGTACCTGTCACACGCTAGGTGGGCGCAGGCATAAGTGCGTGCGATCTCTTCTTCGGCTTTGAGGGTGCTTGCACGATGACGGGATTGGGCGAGGAGTGAGCTGGCGAGGTCGAGGAGTGGTTGTGGGAGAGTCGTGCTGTGGGTTGGTAAGAGTGATAAGAGCGCCTGTTCTATAGAGCGATTCATCTTGGCTTCTCACTTCAGGAGGTGATTTGTCTATTTGTTTCCAGAATTAGTGATGGGTGGTGGTGATATGAGAAGTGAGTTTGGTTCTGAAGTAATGGTTGTATTTGTACTCTTGGTAGGCTATGTTTCGAACCCAAAAATGTGTATGTTTTGCTAATCTTGAAACTCTATGAGCCTCTCTCAATGTTGAAAGTGAACAAACAGACGGACTTCGTGACGCGACGAGACTCTTCGTGCCAAACGCCAAGTCACGTGTGAGGACTCCGCTGTCGGCACATCTGTTAGTGCATAATTGCTCCCTAGGTAACTAAGAACTACGTAACGTTGTGGAGCAATGCTTATGCGCACCGAGCTTTTAGTGTAGCAGTGCGGGAGGCCAGATGTCCAAAGTGGCAAGAACACTGCCGGCGACTGACTCTGTGCTACAGAAAACGGTAAAACACGGGGTCCGGTTGCCACCTGTCAAGGCGGCGTCAAGATTTAAGGCGGCACTGTGGCCATTGATCAGCTAATCAAGCCACTTGCTCAACAAGTTCCGTCCTCCGCCGCGTCCAAGTGGCAGTTCCGTTCAGTTGCATCACTGCAGTCTGCCACTGACTGGCACTGACACTGTCACTTCCACAACCAACACTCGGTCATTGTGAGATATCCGCTCCTTCGCATCTGTTCGCAAACAGAGAGAGTGGGTGCAAACAAACCACCATGGCTTTCCACGCAAGTGGGCTGCCGGTAAGTCTTGCGCAATCCGTCTTTTATGGTAGTTACCGTCAACTGGAAGCTGACCCCTCCGCGCCTGCTAGACCATCGCGGCGGCAACCACAGAGTTGTGGCCATCCATCGCGACAACCCTGACCGTTCCCTTCAGGTTACCGACATCCCTTAAGGCGCAACAACATTCCCAAAGATCCCTCGACTCTCACGGCTCGACAGCATCCTCGAACGCCTCCCGCAACCTTGCTAGCTCCCCCGCGCGCGAAGCTTCAAGCTCCTCGGCGCTGCCCGCCTTCCTGAGAAGTGCGCCTCTACCCCAGACCGTTGTCCCTCAGGGTCTAGCAAATGCTTCGCCTACAAACATCTTTTCGGAAATCTCAAGCATGTCTTCCCGCCAGCTCGCCATGGCGAACCCCCTCTTCCGGCGCTCGTTCTCGGCGCTCATGTCGAGGCCCCTGGGCACTGTCAACACCCTCCGGTCCATGAGCACCCACCAGCCCGGTCGCATTCCGTCTTTTTTCCGCTCGCCAGTACACTCTCCTCTCGGTTTCACTCTCCAGGTCCGCAACTTTGGAAACGGTGGTCTCTCGCACAACCTCCTGGCTGCTCGCGAGGCCGCTGCCAACCAGTTCCCAACCAGCGCCGGTGCTCAGTACGCTTTCTACCAGGCTCTTCTCAAGGCGAACATGCCTGCTATCATTATCGAAAGATATCAGTCTGGACGCTTTGCCACGAACGAGCAGGTAGACCAGATCTACCAGCAAGCCCTTGCCATGTCTACCGGTCAACCCTTCACGCCTGCCAACAACACCGTCGATAACACCGGCTATCACCCCTCCGGTTTCACCGCTAGCCAGATCCATGCCGCTGGTACCGCCGCTGCTGCTCAGCATACTGGTGGAAACATGGCCATGGTCAAGCCGATCGCTGCTGGTGCCAAGACTGGTCCTCTGCATATCGTAGTTGACGAAAGTTTCGGAAGCGCTGCTCTCAGATGGGTCAAGTTTCTCATGTGGTTCACTCTCTTCACGTATCTCAGCATGGTTGTCATCACCATGGTTTTCGAGGGCTTGAGCAGCATCAAGCGCCCCGGTGGCAAGCTTGAGGCCAACGAGGTCAAGCCCGAGAACCAGAAGGCTCGCTTTGCTGATGTCCACGGTTGTGACGAGGCCAAGGAAGAGCTTCAGGAACTCATTGACTTCTTGCGCAACCCTGAGAAGTACTCGACTCTTGGCGGCAAGCTCCCCAAGGGCGTGTTGCTCGTTGGACCCCCCGGTACTGGTAAAACTCTTCTGGCTCGTGCTGTCGCTGGCGAAGCTGGCGTTCCCTTCTTCAACATGTCTGGTTCCGAATTCGAAGAGGTCTACGTTGGCGTTGGCGCAAAGCGTGTTCGTGACCTCTTTGCTGCCGCCAAGGCCAAGGCTCCCTCAATTGTTTTCATCGACGAACTTGACGCTATTGGTGGCAGGCGTAACTCCAGGGACGCTACCTACGTACGTCAGACTCTCAACCAGCTTCTTACCGAGTTGGACGGTTTCGAGCAAAACAGTGGTGTGATCATCATCGGCGCTACCAACTTCCCCGAGTCTCTTGATAAGGCGCTTACCCGCCCCGGCCGCTTCGATCGCAATGTTGTTGTCACCCTTCCCGATGTCCGCGGCCGCATGGCCATTCTCAATCACCACGCCAAGCGCATCAAGGCTGCTGCCGATGTCAACCTGGAGGCCATTGCTTCCAGGACTTCTGGTCTTTCTGGTGCCGAGCTGGAGAACATTGTCAACCAGGCTGCTATTCACGCCAGCAAGTTGAAGGCTCAGGCTGTTACTCAAAAGGATTTCGAATGGGCAAAGGACAAGGTCATCATGGGTGCTGAGAAGCGTAGTATGGTTATCACAGCCAAGGAAAAAGAGATGACTGCCTATCATGAGGCTGGCCACGCCCTCGTCGGATATTACGCCAAGGACAGCGCAAGCTCGCTTTACAAGGTCACCATTCTTCCACGTGGCCAGACTCTTGGCCACACTGCCTACCTCCCTGAGATGGACAAGCACTCGTACACTGTCAGGGATTACTTGGGTATGATTGACCGTGCCATGGGCGGCAAGGTCGCCGAGGAGATTGTCTATGGTAACGAGCTTGTGACTAGCGGTGTTAGCGCTGTACGTTCTTCCCCCCCCTTCTTCTACTTGATTTGACGAGTCAACTAACACAGCATTTAGGATCTTGACATGGCCACCAGAACCGCCTGGCAAATGGTTGCTCAGCTCGGCATGTCTGAGAAGCTCGGCCCCGTCGAGTACCTGCGCAAGTACAACCAGTTGAGCTCCGAGACCAGGGCGATGGTTGAGTCCGAGGTCAAGCGGGTTCTGGACGAGTCCTACGAGCGTGCGCGTAACCTGCTCACCTCCAAAAGGAATGAACTCGACTTCTTGGCCAAGGCGCTCGTCGAGTACGAGACGCTGGACAAGAAGGAGGTCGAGAGGGTGATTCGGGGAGAAAAGTTAAAGGATCGCATCTCGGTGCCGCCAGGGCCCATGTCCATCCCCAAGCCCAGCGAGACCCTGGAGCCGGGCCTCCCCCTACCACCTCTCCCCGGCGATGTGCCGCCCCCGGGTGACAGTGGCCCGGGACCGGCCCCGCCGCCGCCTGTGCCCGCGTGAGGAGCGCGGAAGTGAGTTGAGTGAGTGGGAGTGAGTGTAAGTAAAGGTGTGGGCAGGACATAAACTTGTTCTTATAAATCAACCATGGACAAACAAAAGCCTGACTTTTTCTCAATCTTGGGGAGTCGGGCAAACAACAAAAAGCATAAATCTCACATCACCCAACAACACCATTCTAATGGGTAGCGGGGTTAGGGTATCAAATCAGGCTCTTTTTACGAATTGTATTTTACATTTTACATTTTTTTTTTTTTTTTTTCTCCATGTTTTCATGTTGGGTTTACAAAGCGCATCATTTTCTCTTTCCAAGAAATTGATAAGGACGAGGAAGAATGAAGATTGGATGGAAGGATGGATGGAAGGATGGATATAGGTAGGAGGTGTGAATGGGCGCATTAGATGGCGTTTTGTGTGTTGAGTTAGGTTTAGTACACTTACTTTTGCTACCACTTCCTCATGTTACCCCCATGGTTGATGATGGCTACCGACGCCCTTACATTTGTTGGTTGGTTTGGTCAGGTAGTTAAGCCGCAACAGTCTGCCATAGCGAAGCTGGATGATGTACTAATTATGTGGTTCTTTGTCCTTTTCATGTCCATAATTCAATCCCCAAGCTCGGTGTCAGCGGCGCATTGATGAGGCGAGGTGGTGATGGTTCGCCCAAAGACATTCACGGCCGCCTTTCCCATCCCAGTTAGGCATGTCTTTAATAATTTTGTACGCTTCTGGTGTTTTCCGTATGATGTCTCGTGCATCGTGTATCGTGGCCCGTAGGACAATCAAGCCACTCGGGCAAGCCTTTGGACCTTGAACAAAGAGGCTTCGGAGCTGACGATACCAAAACAGAAAGCGGAAAGTTTATACGAAGGCTGCCACTTGAAGCTGAACAGCAAATCAATCAGCATTCAGATTTCAGCCTCAAGTGCCTGTCTACACGGGCGGAGCTAGATATCCGGATTCGCAGGCCGAGGCAGGTTGGCAGGCGGGAGGATGTTTGATGTTCAGTTGATCTTCCTCTCTGTTGACAGATGGGTCTGGGTGGGTTTGGGTGGTGGGTGGTTGTGTTGTCGATCACTTCTTAGATGTTGAGGATGTGTAGCTGTGAGAGCTGTCAAACTTATGCTGTCTTAAGTTATCCTATCGAATACCTTGACGAGTTTTTCTCTGTCGCTGTTTGTCTGTGTGACTACTTAGGTTCCTCAACTGACAAGTTTGCTCTCACACTGCACACGGTCCCGGCGGGTGTCACGATGGCGTTCTCGGAAAAGGGTGAGTGCACGGCATGGAATCATTGGGTGTTCGTGTGGTGCTCTCGGAGGAAGCATAAACATCCACCATGGAAAGTCCATGTAAATGCGACTTGCCAAGGCAGCGATGGCTTCGGATAATCCACGGATATGTTTCGTTCTGTTAAACAGTCAAGTACCAGATGCGACCAGATATCGGATCTCGGCTGACCAGAAGTTATAAGAAAGGTTGGTTGAATGGAAGATAGGTGGTACATGCCAAGTTCGAGTAAAGTAATAAGATCTAACAGATAATTGCAGTGATCTCGGTCGGGGATGTTAGTGTGCCATGGGGCGGTAATGAGGTATCAACCAAAAAACGGAGGCTCCGGTTTCGATCAAATCTGTTACCGGCGCTTCGTTTCAGAGTTTCATCTGGAATGGGTGGTTTGATGTTGTGTGGTGTTGAGTGTTGCGCTTCGATGTAGTTACAATTGGAGTAGAGAAGGGTTACCGGCTACCACGGCCGATCGTCTACCCAATGAACTTCATAGGTTGAAGCAGTTCATCTCAATGTCCCTCGCTTTGATGTTGTGCTATCGTCGTGGTTGGGCGTCACAGTATCAAATCAATTGATGGGGAGTTTGTCCCTTGCAGTCAGGGTGTGCTTGGTGCGGCGCGCTAAATTGTTAGAGGCACGCACATATTACAGTAGTGTACAGAGCTGTGCCGCACAGGCCCGCGGTCTTGGATGCACACCCCAGTTCCGACCCCAAAATGCAGGCACAAGACACTGTACTGTTTGGCTGGGCAACTGGACCCGTCAAGACGGGATGAATGGGCGGGATGGGAAAAAGCGGGGTCTTGTGCTTTTTGTATGTGCAGCTGTGCATCATTTTCTGATCTTTCCAATTGTCATTGTTGACAACTGACAAACTGGCGCTGGACACTGGACTTCTTTCCTCTCAGTGGCAGCGCGGCATCAGGTGTCCTGGTCCATCAGGTGCTGCAATTCACGACCTCTTGCTGGCCTCCCCTGGAATATTCCAGTTCCTACGGAGGGGAGTGGATTCCTTTCCCCCTTCCCGTCCTCGCTTCTTTCGTTCTTCCTTTCGTTCTTTTTCCGCCCGCAAGGCCACCCTGCCCTGTCGACCCTGCTGGATTTCCATGATCGCTTCCCTGTGCCATGTTCTCAACTGGATGCCCGTGGATGCCCCGTGGATGCTGCCCTGATGCCCTGATGCTGGTGCTGATGCAACCCCCGAGTCCTCTACATTGAAAGTTACCTGGCTAGAGGTACCACCCCTTGCTTGGCCTTTACCAAAGACGCGCTAACCCCTATCTTGGAGACTTGGGTGTCGTTTTGCTACCCGACCCGGCTGACCCTCTTTCTCTAGGTAACAAAGGGAAATTTTGGAGGTCCAGTCAAGTTCAGATCCCAGGATTCCAGGGTGTTGGCGTGGTCTTAACTCTGAAGCTACACCATATCGTACATCTCCCCCGAGATCCGAGACTTGGGACCAAGAGAGAGAGAGAGAGAGAGAGAGAGAGACACGGGCACGACTTCAGAAAAGAGAACGGCCCGCCCGACCGTTCCCTTTCGAGTATCTCTCTCGCCCATCATATCAACAACAACCCAAGTCAACAACGCATGGTGTAGCCAAGAGGCCGCTCGCTTCCTTCCCTTTCACCGCCGCGCCACTGGGATTGGTCCTTCTCGAACTGTCACCGCCCGCCCTAGAAGACTAGACTAGAGGCCGATCAGTTGTGCCATGAGATTTCGCTTCGATCCCACCTAGCACCACCAGCCTGTTTCGCCCCGGTCCAACCCGTCGAACGACCCGTCGATTTTCCATCATCCCAAAGACACAAGAGTTTCCCCCGTCATCGACCCCGACTCCCTGTCCAAGTTCCGCAACGGGACCTTCTGTCAACATACCATAACTCGCGCCGTCCCGAACCGCTTCTCCAAGAAATAAGAACGAACGATAATAGATAACACGCCCCGATGGATCGCCCGCGCGGTCTGCCTGATAACCCGGGGCTGGGTCGGCGAATGCCACCTGTTGGCGCCGGTCATGCCCATGGGAACCTTCCGCCGCACCCGCCCCATCGCGATGCATCGAGTTCGTCCCTATCGGCCTCGACGCCGCTATCTTCCAACCAAGTCATCGCCCTAGTGCGCGAGTCCATGCGAGTTGCTCATGAGAACGAAGCAAAGGCAACAGAGGGTATCAGCACCCTCAAACCCGGTCTCACCATCGACTTGAGCAGAAAGAGGATACAGAAGCTGCCAGACGAGGTGGTCGATATAATTAAGGATGAGTTGGAGAGGTACTACGACATCTCCCAATTACCTGCTGGTCAGTCCATGGGCTAATCTGTTCCTCTGCGACCCAACAGGCTTGCGCTGTCACACAACTACATCCAGACCTTCCCTGCCCGATTCTCCGAGTGTACTTCGCTTCGTTACCTCAATGTCAGGTCGAATAGGATAAAGGAGTTTCCGCTCGCGGTAAGGTTATATATTATCTCTCCACAGAAGGTCTGACGCTGACCGGATCCTATACAGCTTTGCGACCTCAAATCACTAGAAATTCTAGATCTAGGCCGAAATATGCTTCGTGTCCTTCCACCAGATATTGTGAAACTATCATCACTCAAGGTCTTCTCGATACAGAAAAATGAGGTCTCCGAGCTACCACTATGTCTGGCCGATATGCCATCGCTCTCCGTCATCAAACTCGAAGGCAATCCCCTGGTTTTCCCACCACCACAAGTTTTCCAGGTGCCGCCGCCAAGCGTACAGAACGAGGGTATCTTGAAGGAAAGCGAATTGACCGAAATCACGGTTACGGCACACGTCAAGAAGTACCTCAAGGCAAAAGCCAACAGCATATTGGAACGAGAACAGGCCGAATCGCCCAATGAGGAAACCGACGGTATCGAGACACCACGACCGACCATCAAGCGCGTGTTTAGTGGACGATTTCCCATCAAGGTCAACGGCACAGATGTTCCAGACCTTAGGTCGCCGAACTTGTCCCGTCCTCCGCCTATCCCGAGCCGATCGCATTATCGTGGTCTTTCCCAGCAGAGTTCAGCCCAACGACGACCTGGTGTCATGCCACTCACCATCGGTAACCCCAACGAGCGAATACGCAGCAACTCGGAAACAACTGGCGCCCATCATTCGAGCCGCGAGCGATCCGAGAGCAGGTCTCGCCGTATGGGTATTGTCTCCAGAAAGGGCTCTGAACTGGGCACTCTTGACGAGTTGGAAGCCAAGGATCGATTCAGCATTCATTACCGTGGCCTCAGTCACGGGTCGGCCATGCAGCCTGGTAACGGCAGTATGCCTGGTCAGAGCCCAGCACCATCAAGCCCAGCCGACTCGATATCCTTGCAACGCCCCATCTATGTCCGACGACTCTCGATCCTACCCGAAAGGAGGCGTGAATCCAAGTTTATTGATCCGGTACTGGAGGCTGCTAAGGGCATCCTCTACTCCATCTTTCAGATTCACCCCATGATCCAGATGTTGATGGGCCTTGCAAATGACGGCAGCAGCAAGCGTTCGAGCCTGGAGATCGTCTTTTACAATACCAATGCTCATGTGGAGCAATTGGAATTGGAAATTCAAAAGCACGACCAAGCAGGAGACGGCGGGGGACCAAGAGAGAACGAGAACGTGCAGAGGGCATGCATTACGCTGGTGCAAGCATACAGCCATGTGTGCTCCCTGCTGGTCAATAATGTTGATCTGTTTCTCGATAACGGTGACCCCAGGTACATTCGCACTCTGTTGACGCAGCTTTATAATAGCATTATGGAGCTGCGTGTTACATGCTCCCAGCCATGGCCCGGAATGCCCTCGCGCAATGTCCCGCCCGTCCCGCCCGTCCCCCATCGGCCAGATCTCGAGACCATTCGACCGCACTCGCGAGACAACTCGGTTACTCCCACGATCGACCGCCCACCTCAGACCGCGAGACTACGGAACCCCGGACCAATGCATCCTCACGCCAATCTTCGTGTCGCGACGGATGTACCACTGATGCCGCACAACAACGGCATGCACCGACAGGTTATGAGCGCTGTTACGCCTCGGTCTGGGGAGCCTTTCCCCATCAGTGCGGGTGGTATGCGGATGCCCAGTGACGAGGAGGATCGGATCTTCGAAAAGATTTTCCTGGCTTTGATGAAGTCTGCGGAACTCGCCCTCAAGATTTTGCCGAATCTTAGTGCGCAGTTCAGCGTAGCTTTGCGAAATGCCACCACGCAACGAGCGTCCGACCATGTGGCGCATTGCTGGAAAGCACTGATTGTGAAGTGTAACGACTCGATCCGTCACACCGAGATATTGAGGGAGAAGCTATCGAATATCAAGCTGAAGGAGCCGGGGATCCGTGGACAGCCGGGGTTCTGGAGGATGTGCAACGACTACATCGACGCCTGGTATGTCTTGGGTAAGAAAACTATGCAGTTTCAAACCGATATCCAGTTGCCAGTCGATGCCAAACCCAGAATGCGGCCTATCCAGAAGGCCATGAAGGATGCGTGGGAGCTTATGGTACACTCCCCGTGGTCTCATTTCCTGAAACCGCAGCCTAGTAGCGGCGGGCATGGAAGGGGCAGAATGAGAGGGAGAATGGGAGGTCCGGGAATGGAAGGAGTTGAGGATACGTCAAGCCCTTACAGTACGCATGGCACCAACACGCCAGTACCGATGCCCATGACGCCACAGAGCGCGGCCCTTGGTCCAGCCGTTCAGGCCACGGTACCATCGACGCCCAAGAATGGCTCGTTTTCGGCAGCGTTCAACGGTGGACTGTTCGAGAGGGCTGAGACGCTCATTCAAATGGGAGGCCCAGGTATGGGAAGCCGAAGCGGAACCATGCAATCGACGTCAACAGCAAGTCTGAACTCGATTGGCACAACGCTCTCCGGGGAGAGTGCTATGACTCCGAACTCGGCACTTAGTCCGGGTCCGGGTTCACTAGCGCCGCTTCCCTTTCGAATGAACAGTGGGAAGGTGGGCTTCTAGGCGAGGGCCCGTGTATTCATCAGAAAAAAGCACGCACGCATTGCACCAGGATTTTCTTACACAGTTATCAAGAGAGCTCCCCCAGGCTGCGGGTTCAGCGGTTGGTTGGATGCGATATCTCTCTTACACATGTGGCTACAATGTTTTCTTGGTACCGCAACAGGTGGTCGGAGTCTAGGTCTTTCGAAAGACAAGCCGTTCCTTTTTTCTTGGTCTCATTTCCTATACTATGTCTATCTACACACAGCATCTGGGCGTTCTTATTTCCCGAACAAGATTGGAAGAAGGGAGCATCGGTGGGCAGGCGGTTGGGATGGACGGGACTCGAAGCGAGCAAATACAGGTTGCATGATAAAGGGAGGCGCGGCGGCGAGTAAAGGTGAACACAAGACTGGCATTTGCAAGAGAGAGGAAAAGTTTAGGTATAGCACAAATCTATAATGTGTACAATCAATTTCAAGTCCACTCCAAGATCGAAGTTGTTCATCACTTATACAGAGGGCATTGTGAAGCGGCTTGAGGTGAGTTGACAGGTGCAGTTGCTGACCTGGTCACAAGAAAGGGGGGGTGTCAACAACCAACTTCTTCTCACACTGCACACTGTCCCAATTGCAAAGCCAAAGGAACCAACGAATGACGTGCATTAATCTAGAACAACCAATTCAGAACAGGCCATCCCCGGCAACGGTAAGCTTAACTCCCCGGAAGCTACCCCGCGTTACATTTGTGCTGTGCCTCTTTTTGTGTCTTGCTCGGTTTCTCACCAGTCGTATAAATGGCCGTCTCCACCCTTCTGCATTGATATAAAAGACTCCCGTACAACATACATACATACATGTAGAAGCATTATCACGCTGGATGGCGGCAGGTGTCAAATTTGTGGCTACTTACTTCTTCTTCTATATATTCAGCATTTGCTCAACTCTGCGGCTGGTGTCATCCATGCTGAGTGATAGCTTGATTCCTTGAGTCTCTTTCCACGCTCGATCTGGATTCACTTGCCCGGTCCACCTATACCGGATCGCTATGACTTACACTCACTCCCCACCACAATAAGTGATAACCAACCGGAAACAATCAAAAATGTCACGACCATCCCGCCCCAACTTCCTACAGCCAGCCCGGTCTGCTCCGGCCCCGGCCTCAGTAACCAACACCAATGTGACGGCCGCCATGGTATCCGTCCCCGGCGACATCGACCTCGACACCCCCGATTACCACCATGACACGGAACACAGGCCGGGTCCGGGCCCAGGTTCAGTAACAGCAGCACCGTCAACAACCGGTTCAAGAACAACCACAACCACAACCGGACGCGCCTCATCGGCGTTTTCCCTCCCCTTCTTCGCCGGCTCTTCTTCGTCGAAGAGATCAACTGCTCCAACTGTCTCTTCGGTTTCAACGGCGCCGCAACCACTTGTCCCGGTTCCAAATATTCATGCTCAGGCGTATACCGGGCAATCGGTACCGGTACCGCCGCTGGCGGGGTCAACGTCGGGTTTATCTTCGAGGACGGCAACTACGGGGTCATCTACTTCGGGGGCTTCGACGAGTACGACTACTACCAATGCTCGCCGGGCTGCTCCTGCTTTCCCTCCCCCTTCTCAGCCCCACCCCTCCCGAATCTCTCAAACCCACGCCAGCCCTCCCTCCATCCCCCCAACACCTCGCACCCCTACTGTTTCTACTACCAACCCAGGCCCCCTCCCCACCGCGCAAGCCCGCACAGCAGTCCTAGCCTCCATCTCCAACCTTTTAGACCGCGAACTCACCGGCCGTGCCTCTTTACTCCACCAAAACCACTCGGCCATTCTCAAACAGGAGCGCGAGATGAGCAAAGCAGTGGAGAGTTTCAAAAAGGATAATGATAAACTGGAAAAGCTGGCGCGGGAGGGGACGAAACGACTAAAGGAGGTGGGGGATGTGCAGAATTGGGCGGAGGTTTTGGAGAGGGGGTTTTTGAGGATTGAGGAGACTATCAAGCGAGCCAACGGGGAACTTGATAGCGACTGGTCTGGGAGCTACTCTGGGAGTTATTCGGGGAGCGGGAGCTGGAGGAGTGGGTCCGAGAGGGGGGAAGGGGATGATGGGGAGGGTGGACCGGAGGAAGGGGATAGTAAGGATGAGGGGTTTAGGGATGGTGAGAGTAAATTAGGGAATGACGAGGAAGGTGAGGAGGGTGGAAGTAAGAGTGTTGAGGGACAAGGGGCTGGTGAGGCAGAGGACGTCAATGATGATGAGGGAGAAGGGGAGCACAGAGAAAGAGACGCTGAAGGGGATGTGGTCATGACCGCTGAAGACGATGTTCATGAGAGACAAACGAAGCTTGACAAGGGGAAAGGGAAGGCGGTCGATGACACGATATCATACCCCTCGATGGTGCCTTTGCCTCAATCACCGGGGTTTGTTGGCGGCACTCAGTTCCTTAGCTTGACGCCCGCAGCGGTATGAGTTCCCTTTTGTTTGGACGGTCTGCTTTGGAGGAACATGTTTAACGATGTCACGAAGTTATGACCTGGGAGATACCAAAAATGTTGGATAATATGTCATTCGAGTTCAAAGACTCATTCATCTCATTACACATTTCTATCACCAGTTTTTATCTAGCACCCTATAACACACGAGACTGGACAGCAGTGCCATCTCATAGAATGACCACTACCACGGTTCTCGATTGTCGTACACCGAGTGTACAAGAATGCTTGCATCAAACCACCAGCCCTAAGCTGGAAAGACTATGCGCGACACACTCCAGGTTTGCACCTAAGCCAAACCCTTAATACAGGGCTAGCTTAGATAAGACCGGGAAGCATGGTGTAACGCTTGGCCTTGTAGCGGTCACCGAACTCCTTGCGAAGAGCCCTCTCCTTGCCGCGGGACCAGCTGCGCATGTAGAAAGTACCGGTAGCAATGAAGATGACAACAGCAAAGCTGCGGCTGATCAAGATGACACCAACCCAAGCGAGGACCTCGAACATGTAGTTGGGGCTGGTAACCAGGTTGCTACCGATGCAGTTGGGGATACCGCGCTCAGTGCCGCCGGGCTTGCGGAGGCTGGCCAAGTGCTGGTGTACGATCCAGTTGCAGACCTCGCAGACGGCGAAGAGGGCAATGCCGAAGTAGTCAAGAAGACCAAGATCGTTGCGGTCAGACGAAGAACCGGGGCGGTAGATGTCGAGGGAGCACATGAGGCCGGCGAGGAGCCAGTAGAAGGCAGAGTTGCGGAAGATGTTGAAGGCGGGCATGGTGTTGGCCGAGAACTTGTGGACGAACATGGTCTCGTACTCGCGCTTGAGGAAGTGGAGGTTGAAGAGGGCAAAGAGGAGCCACTGGACCTTGGACATGGGCGTCTCGGTCTCGTTCTTGTAGGCCCACGGGCCGAAGCTGTAGATGTATGGGCGGAGCAGGGGGACGAGGACGTGGAAGAGGATGGGGCCGAAGTACTCGATCACGAAGACGGTGCGCCAGGCGATCTGGGGGCCTGTGTTGTTGTGGGTTGTGTTAGTTTGGGAACTTTCACATGCTTTGAGAAATCATGACGTACCAAGGTCCTTGACGACGAGCTCGCCGGCCTTGACAACACCGGCCTCATCACGGACAAGAGCCTTGCGGTTCTTGAGGATCTTCTTGGTCTCGGGGTCGAAGAGGCCAATGCGGTTGAAGTCGTTGATACCGGACTGGCGGGCAACGGCCTGCTTCGCGTCTTCGACCGTGGCATCGGCGGGGAGCTCAATGGAAGCCGGCAGCTTCTTGATGGCCTGCCTCGGCGACTTGTTGGAGAGCTTGAGAGAGAGCTTGGCGGCCATGTTGACTTGTGTGATCGGATTGCGTATCGACCAAGATCAAGATACGGAGTTCGGGGAAAGGAAAAAAGAGGAAAAGTGTCGCTCGATCAGATGAAAGAGAATGGAAGTTAAGAGAAAAGAAAGACCGGGGCCGGGGCCACTAGCTTGGGCGGTGTCCGCCGGAGTTACAGCGCTCCAGTGGCCGCTCCCGTGGCGGGGAGACGGACGTGGCACCCCACACCTCCCGAGAATTCAGCTTTTGGCGGACGGGCCCACGGTTGAGCTCCGATACCTCGGATTTGCGGAGCCAGTTGAGGTGACGGTCTTATATGCATATATCCAGCACAAGCAAAATGTTGGAGAACCATCTGTAGATGCATAGACAGAGCTGATCGATTCCATGCCCACTGGATCGAGCGATCGATTGGCTTGACCGCCTGTGGAGACCCGCAGATAATTCTGCCACTGTCAATAGTTCCTTGCCTTCAACTTTTTTTCTTCGTTAGCGATAACGTTTATCGGCCTCCCGTCTGTCGTCTATCGTTGTCGTTGGTTCTTGGGTTTCTGCATTCCATCAACCCCCCTTCATCCAACAACCTTCCCGGCCGTCTACGTACGCCACTTTCTTTCATTTCAGCCAACAGTCCCAAGGCTCAGGAAGCCTAGGTGCTCGGAGCTGCATTCTATCTTCCACCCTTTCGCATTACTATTTGTCGGCCAATACTACATCATCTGATTGGGGACATCTGCAACACCCGTCAAGATGGATGACCTCTTTGAGGTTTTCGAGGAGCAGCCTCGCGCCCAGAAGAAGCGCAAGGCCTCTCCCGATGTCGAAATGACCGATGGAGCTGTCGCTGCCACCGCGAATGCCGCCGCCGTCACTCACCTGCAAGCCCAAGCCGTCCCCACGCCGCAAGAAGACAACAACAACAACAACATCAGCACCGACCTGCCCACGACCTCCAACGGCGATGCCGCTGCCGCTGCCGACGATGTTCAGTCGCCTCAGAGCCCCCATGGCCAGGGCGACAGCAAGCGCAGGAAGAAGACGGACGAGGCCGAGCCCATCATGACCGATGCCTTCCAGACGGCAGAGTCCCGAGAGGTCACCGGCGCCCAGGGTTTCGCGCCCACCGAGGGCGAGTCCATCGTCATCTCCCACAACATTCAGCATCAGGTCGCCCTGCCCCCCGATCTGGACTACGAGTATATCCCCCTGTCCGAACACAAACCCCCCGCCGAGCCCGCCCGAACATACTCCTTCAAGCTCGATCCCTTCCAGGCCCTGTCCGTCGCCTCTATTGAGCGCGAAGAGAGTGTCCTGGTTTCCGCTCATACCTCTGCTGGTAAGACGGTCGTTGCCGAATATGCAATTGCTCAGTGCCTCAAGAAGAACCAGAGGGTCATCTACACGAGTCCCATCAAGGCTCTTTCCAACCAAAAGTACAGAGATTTCCAGGCCGAGTTTGGCGACGTTGGCCTCATGACTGGTGACGTTACCATTAATCCCACAGCCAGCTGTCTCGTCATGACCACCGAAATTCTGCGCTCCATGTTGTACCGTGGTTCCGAAATCATGCGCGAAGTCGCGTGGGTCGTCTTTGATGAAATTCATTACATGCGCGACAAGATCAGAGGTGTTGTTTGGGAAGAGACCATCATCTTGCTTCCCGACAAGGTCAGATACGTCTTCCTCTCCGCCACCATTCCCAACGCCTTCCAGTTCGCCGAATGGATCGCCAAGATCCATCGTCAAGCCTGCCACGTCGTCTACACCGATTTCCGTCCCACGCCCTTGCAGAACTACTTCTTCCCCGCCGGTGGCAAGGGTATCCTCCTCATTGTCGACGAAAAGGGCAATTTCAAGGAGAACAACTTCAACCAAGCAATGGCCATGATCGAAGAGAAGAAGGGTGCCGACCCCAACGACTGGAGTGCCAAGCAAAAGGGCAAGGGCAAGAACAAGAAGACGAACAAGGGCGGAGAGGCTGCTAATGACAAGGCGGATATCGCAAAGATCATCAAGATGATTCTCAAAAAGAACTTCCAACCTGTCATCGTCTTCAACTTCAGCAAGAGGGAGTGCGAGCAGATGGCCTTGGCCAGTTCTAGCATGAAGTTCAACGCCCCGGATGAGGAGAACATGGTTAACAAGGTTTTCGAAAATGCTCTTGCTCAGCTGTCCGAGGACGACAAGAACCTCCCTCAAATCGCCAACATCCTTCCCCTTCTGCGCAAGGGTATCGGTGTGCATCACTCCGGCTTGTTGCCCATCCTCAAGGAGACCATCGAGATTCTGTTCCAGGAGGGTCTTATCAAGGTCCTTTTCGCCACCGAAACCTTCTCCATCGGTCTGAACATGCCTGCCAGAACCGTTGTCTTCACCCAGGTCACCAAGTGGGACGGTCAGCAACGCCGTCCTCTTACTTCTTCCGAGTACATCCAGATGGCTGGCAGAGCCGGTCGTCGTGGTCTCGATGATCGCGGTATCGTTATCATGATGGTCGATGACAAGCTTGAACCTGAGACGGCCAGAGCTATCGTTGTCGGAAATCAGGATAAGCTCAACTCTGCCTTCCATCTCGGCTACAACATGGTCCTCAACCTGCTCCGTATCGAGGCTATTTCCCCCGAGTACATGCTGGAGAGGTGTTTCTTCCAATTCCAGAACGCTGCGAGCGTACCGCAGCTCGAGCGTGAGCTCATCAGCCTGCAACAGGAGAGGGACGCCATCATCATTCCTGACGAGAGTATTGTCAAGGATTATTACGGTGTGCGTCAACAACTGGAAGAGTACAACAAGGACATGGTGCATGTCATTCAGCATCCCCAAAACTGTGTTGGCTTTTTCCAGGAGGGTCGGCTCATTCACATTAAGAGCCCAAGTGGAGTGGACTATGGTTGGGGTGTCCTGATCAAACATACCCCGCGGCAAAACCCGAAGAACGGTCAGCCACCTTATCCAGAGCAAGAGTCCTACGTTTTGGACGTTTTGTTGAAGGTTTCTGGCGATTTCAACCCCAAGGCCCGTGGGGAGACGCCGATGCCTGAGGGCATCATGCCTGCGGGAAAGGATAGCAAGAATGCCAGGTGGGAGGTTGTCCCCTGCCTTCTGAACTGTCTCAGGGCCCTTGGTCAGCTGCGTGTTTTCTTGCCCAAGAGGCTCGAAAGCGCCGACGAGAAGGACGGGGTGGGTAAGGCCGTTGACGAGATCAGCCGTCGCTTCCCTGACGGCATCCCTATCCTGGATCCTATGGAGAACATGGGCATCAACGACGACAGCTTCAAGAAGCTGCTCCGCAAGATTGAGGTCCTCGAGTCGCGTTTGGTGGCCAACCCTCTCCACAACTCTCCTCTCCTTGTTGAACTGTGGAACCAGTACAGCCTCAAGATGCAACTTGGCGAGCAGATCAAGGAGAAGAAGAAGGCCATTGCCCAGGCCCACAGCGTTGCGCAGCTTGACGAGCTCAAGTCTCGCAAGCGTGTCCTTCGCAGACTTGGCTTCATCAACGACGCCGAGGTCGTCCAGATGAAGGCTCGTGTCGCGTGCGAGATCTCCTCGACGGAGGGTCATGAGCTTCTCCTTGCCGAGCTGCTCTTCAACCGCTTCTTCAACGAGCTGAGCCCTGAGATCTGCGCTTGCATTCTCAGCTGCTTCATCTTCGACGAGAAGATCGAGACACAGGCGCTCAAGGAGGAGCTGGCTAAGCCCTTCCGTGAGATCCAGGCGCAGGCCAGGATCATCGCCAAGGTCAGCGCTGAGAGTAAGCTGGATGTCAATGAGGACGAGTACGTTCAGAGCCTCAAGTGGCAGCTCATGGAGACTGTCCTGGCTTGGGCTCAGGGAAGGCCGTTCTCCGAGATTTGGTATGTTCACCCGTTATCCCACGATTTTTCCCGTATCATGTTGCTAACTAATTCTTCGCAGCAAAATGACCAACGTCTACGAAGGCTCGCTCATCCGTCTCTTCCGCCGTCTCGAGGAGCTCCTCCGCCAAATGGCCGAGGCCGCCCGCGTCATGGGCAGCGAAGAGCTCAAGGACAAGTTCGAGCTCAGCTTGTCCAAGATCAGACGTGACATTGTTTCTTTCAACAGTTTGTATCTGTAAAGAGGAAGATGAGTTGAGTTGACATAGGTTATGCTTTGGTCATGGCATGGCGTGTTGATACCCCCTTACGTATTACGCATTGAAATAGCTCTCTTCTCCTTCTTCATAAAAGAGAAGGAAAAGGAGGCAAGCGACATGTAGCGTGTGTGACTCAACAAGGAGGAAGGCGGCCTGGATTCTGTTCACCAAACTTCTTCTTTCTAAAAAAAAAGGAAACAGAGGTGGTGGCAGAGTCATGGATCTAATCTCGTCATTTTATGCTTACTCTCGCCGGAGAGAGAGAGAAGAGATTTCTTAGGGCAGCAGCGACTGACCGTGGTTATTACTTCGCTTTGCCACATTGTTTGCGGAGTTTGCGGGTGCTACTTGCTTGGTTCTGGTTTGGTTTTGCAAGTAGGGTTTGGTGTCATGGGATATTAAAAGCCAAAAAGGGTGGTTAGAGTATTCAAATCGAACATCTGCCTTCAGTTGCCCCTTATTGCTCGTCACTGATATCTGCTTCCACCTACCTAAAGACCACGATCCAGCTGCACCAACTCAAACTTAACTCATGGTTCTTTGAGGAACATTAATGTCTTAACTTGACATCATCTGAAACCGCTCACTCACGCATACATGCTAACATTCGTGCTATTCGTTTTAAGTCACGATAAACAGGTACTTAATTGCCCATCCTCCAGCGATCGAATATCCCACTCCGTATCCCGTTTACTCTGTTTCACCTCTGTTCGCCAGGTGATCTCCCATCTTCACCACTTACGTCAACTGTTAAAAACAAGGTTTCGCTTTGATTTACTACCTTACCTCCGAGGACACCCTGTGCAAAGCATACTATAACATGTTAACCACTCCTGCAGAACTGTGATCAAAACTGGGTTGATGAAAGCGTATGTTTATCAGCGCAGGCATCAATGTTAACACAAGCAAAAAAACGAACGCAGAAATGTTAGATGTGATCATATCTTCCGTCCCATATCATCGTCCTTCTATCATGGCCACAATCAGACAGTCCAAACTCCGAATCCTTTGAACCTACGCATCCATGAGTAAAGAGGGGAGATGGAAAAAGAAGAAAAAAAAAGAACATACAACACCAGGGATTCGCTGGTCGTCACCGACCCAACTACTAGTCTGGCCCTCACTGGCTTATCTATGGGAGAGCGGACGGGATCCCGAGTCTTCCAGTGGGTATGGTCGTATGTGTTTTATACGTGTTATACTAGTGCTTATAAAGCTTTGGTTATAGCGAGGTTGGAGCGAGGTGGTAGGGGAGAGGATGATGATGGGAGAGGGTGACGATGGCAGGAGGGTGATGGTGTTTGATGACCTGGGGTGTGCTGGAGGGTGTGTCAATGTGTTGTGTTGTGTTGTTGACTTTGCTTGCGTTTGGGTTTGGGTTTGGATTGAAGAAGCTCATCTGCTGTACACACGGAATGCCTTTGTTTTTGTTATGTTATTGTACATTGTGTTTACCCATGGTGCTGCTATATTTTGAGATGTGAGGGTATCTTGAAACTTGTGCTGTTTATTCGCTTTTCTTATTCCATGTTAGTTAGGCAGGCAGAGTGGTAGTGGCAGAGTGGCAAGCAAATGTCGTTGATGTCCAACAGCGTAAGTCGCTGTTTTCAGATGGATCAAACTTTTCAAGACTCCTTTCATAAGTGCCCATGCGGGCAACAAACAGTACTAACTACCTAATAGCGTTTAAATCGTAACCTGCAAGATAGGTAGACAAGAAGAAACAAAAATAAGCAGGGATTTCGTATCGGGACATTACGCTGCGCTTTGCAGTGGTTGATGTTATGTGATGCTATGATAAAATGCCTGCGTCTCTCTGCCTACTCTCAGCTGAGCGCAAGATGAGATGAGGTACAGATGGATGGATTACCAAATAGTTCGTAGTTTGGTCAGGTCAGGTTGAGGGAAAATAAAACTTGATATCTTTCAAAAAAGGAATAACGCCACAGTGGGATTCATAGAACATAGATATGTGTGAGTGTTATGTGTGTGGGTGACCGTGAGTGTGTGTGACTGTGACGACATGAAACGAAAAAAGAGACCAGATGTCCTTCCTTTCCCTCCCCTCCCCTTCCTTCCCTCTCCTTCCTTTCCTTTCTTTCCTCCTCTGTCTCTTCCTCCTGCCCCATCCTACCTCTACTTCGACTTCCTCTCACATTTTTATCCAACATTTCTTGCTTTTTGCATTGCATAAAAGCAAACGAGATGGTAGATGGTGGTAGATGATGATGGGATAGACAACGGAGTTGGTTGGATACATAAAAAAAAAAAAAGGGAGTTAAATAAAAAAGTAAAATCGACATGAAGTACGGGGGATATCTCTGGATCAACTACAAAACAACACGCCCTTATCCTAAATCGTCGTCATGATATGTCCCTTTGTGTGTGTGTGTGTGTGTTTCCAAAAATTTCCAAAAAAGAATTTCGGATCAACAACTAGATAGACTGCCAGTTCCTTGCACTAGATAGATAGATCGGTCCTTTCACTCTTTCCTTGACTCAAACTTAACGAGAGCTACCCAGGGCGCTGATCCTCGCACCCGAAGGACGGTGGATCAGGGACTCTGCGTGCTTGCCGACGAGAATGCTTGGCTCATGCGGGATGGGGTTCTCACTCTCGCTCCGTTCGCCGGCGAGCTCATCCTCGTCGTCTTCGAGGATTCTTGTGGGGATGTCGTGGTGCCCCAGGCTATAGTGTTGGGAGGTGCGCTCAGGGGTCGTCGCCGTGCTAGCGATTGACATGCTAGTGCTGCTGCGGTTGGGAATGAGATCCGGTGTGGGCGGGATGCTGGAGACCCGTCCGCTAGCACCGGGGTGGAGAAAAGAGTCGTCGCCGGCCTCGGTGGTCGCGACCGAGGTGCCGTCATCGCTGTGGGCGATTGAGAGATTACTCCCTCTCCTGCTTTTTGAATACATCCCGGCCCCTTTCGCCGAGAGTGGTTCGTGGTGTGTGCCAATTTCGGCGTCTTGCGCCAGCTGGAGTCCGTCTACCGCCGCTTGGCACTGCTCGGCGATGTTGCGGATGATGTGCGCGATGGCATCGGTCTTGTCCTTGAGATGACGGTCCGCCACGTCGACAAAGGTCTGGGACGAGATGCGCTTGCTCGCCAGGGTGAGGTTCTTGATGAACCTCTCGTTGTTGGGCTCCTCCCCGGCTGTATAAACGTTAGCATCCACTTCACAATAATCCGAATAGACAAATGATAGCTTACCAGTAGCTTCCTCCGCCTCCTGCGCAGCTGCTACAAAGCCAGCTTCAATCTCAGCAGCCAACTCCTGTGGGGAGGTCATGGTCTTGACAATGTGCTCCATGTGATGGTGTTGGCCAGAAATCAGGCTACGAAGGTGAAGCACCACGCGACGGGCCTCATCGCGTTGCCGGGTAATGGTGTTGTTGGTGTGTTGCAGGGCAGTAAGCTCCTTCCTATTTCTCTTACGCTCCCTCTCCAACTCCTCGGCGATCTCCTGCTGAAGCACAAGGGCCTCAAGGGCGTCATCACGTTGCTTCTCCGTACCCTGGAGGCGCATTTGTAGGCGATTGTAGTCGCTCCTATGCTCCTCGATAAGGCTGCCCAGACGACGGTTCTCGCGTTTCGAGTTTTCGATCTTGGCCTTGAGGTCCTGGGTCTCCTTGGTGAGGGTCTCGGCAAAGGTTTGGAACTTGAGGAACTGCTGCTTCCAGCTCTCCAACTCATCGTTAAGGTAGTTGTTCCTCTTGGTGACCTTGCTGAGCTCCGTCTCCATACGCCCCTTAAGGTTGATGAAATCCTGCCAAGCCTCCATCGCATCGCGCGAGTACTGGTTCCGCTCACGAACAATCTCGTTCAGGTGTCTCATAGACACCTTTGTCATCAGAGGTTTCTTGGCGGAACCACCAAAGACGGCCTTGATGCCGGTGTTGCGTCCCATCTTCTCGCACACATGATCCATGACAGACATAACGGCATCCTGGTTCCACCAGTCAGGGTCCTGGATCGACTCGACCTCTCCACGCATGACAATGATCTGACCAGCGGGGATCAGCTTTCCACCGCCATAAGCGGAACGAAGGTGGGGAGGAACACCAGAAGGCGTGACATCCCCGTTGAGAGCTTGAGTTAGACGGGTCACAAACTTATTGCGCTGACTAGGGGAAAGGGCGGTGGGTGGGCTTGAAGTGAGAACAAAGTTGCGGTCGAGATCCACAACCAGAGCATCCGCGGGAGGCGTGAAGAGCGACCTACACTCGGCCGTAATACCCAGGATATACGGACCAGGCTCTTCAACAAGCTGAGTAGCATGGCGGGCATGAACGATGGGGACATAAAGACCACTCCACTCATAAACGCGCACAGCAAAGCGAACAGTCTCAGCAGCCATCGTCAACATGGCCGGGTAGTGACTGACAAAGATGATGCGGCGAGTCGGCGAGATAGCCGCCTCAATGACACCAACAATGTTGGGAATAGACAAGCAGGTGAACAGCGGCCACATGGCGAAGTTCTGGAAACCAGTGGGCGACGAGGGAAACTGGTAGCACAGAGCGTAATCCTTCATGTCGATGCGAACCAAGTCGTTCAGGCGAGGAGCAGGGAAGCTGAGAATCCGTGACACCTCTTCGGCGTGGAAAAGGTTAGTAGCCTTGTTCCAGTGAATCCACATGCCGCGAAGGTAATCGCCGAGCAGGTTGTAAAGCGGGTAGCGAGAAAGGAAAGACAAGCAGTAAGGGATCCAGTACTGCTCATCCGGGTTGTCGAAGAAATCGGGTTCGGTCCTCCTCCTGAGCTCTCGAATCGTCTCGGCTCTCTTCTCGTCGGCGCGGGACCAGACACGCAAGCAAATTCCGTACAAGGTGTGGGAGGAATCCTGCTGAAGAACGAAGGCGTGGTGAACGCAGTGTGGTTGACTTCGGCCAGTGCAGATTTCGACATCGTGGGGGAAGCAAGCCTGCGAAAAAAAAAAAAAAAAAAAAAAAAAGTTAGCAAACACGCAGATAAGCTGAAGAGGCGCTGATCAAACATGATGAACCTACCCTCATGGCGTTGTGAAGAGCGCGAGCAATCTCATTGTCCTGTTCCAACCTCGGACTGCTACCCAGGATCTCAGGAAGCCAGAATTGGCCAACAGCACCCTTCATGTGGCCGATCTTGCCTTGAGCCGGAGCAGGAGCCTTGACCCATTGTGAAGGCTCACGGCCGACACCACACACCATGTAGGCATGAGTCAGAGTCTTGGGGGTGCGCTGCTGAGGCTTGCCATTGAGTGAGTTGGGCATTGGTTGAGTGATCCGGGAGTGAAGAGACGAGCTGCGGCTGGGGATGGCGGGATTGACGTCGGCTTGGTCGCGGGTGACGGGACGGGCATCACGGTCGCCGGTCCGTGGCCGTTGGAAGGAGGCGTGAGTATTTAAAGAAGGCATGGTGTCGGTCTATGTCCCAAAGGGACGACTGAGTTCAAGTCGACGGCGTGTGGTTTAGAATGTAGAAACAGCGAACGGTTCGAAGAGATGAAGTTGGTTGATCGGATCGATAACGTGGGCAGCCACTACCGGCGGGGACTGCCTTGTTTCCTCCTGCCGATCGCTGGACTTGCCAAGTTGGGTGATGAAAAGGAGAGTAGATGGTGGGTTTTGCGAGGTAGTCCCGTGTTCGATAGCGTTTGCGAGTGAAGAGAAAGTGAAGCGGCCACACCGATTGCCGTACTAAAAGGTAGCGAGAGTGAGGGTGTTGGTAGTAGAGATTGACGACGGCGACGATGGCGATGGTGACGAGCAACACACACCAGGTTGGGCCAGTGAGTGATTGACAGTGACGGGAGCACCTGGAGGTTGGCGAGACACACACGAGGGCGGACCGGGGAAGGGAACCTGAAGGGCAACCTAGGGACTTTCTCCGAGGGACTGGGAGGTTGGCCGTGTGGTGTAAGCTCCTCTAGTGTCTAGACATACACAGACAGAGAGTCTGGATGAAAAAGGCACCAGCTGCACAACACAGTCGCGCAGTCGATTAAGGCTACCAGGGGACTCCTTTCAACGAAGAAGGGCGGACCTGAAGCTGGGAGCGGAGAGAGAAGGAAGTGGAGGAGTCAGGTGTAGGTTTCCACGCACGCGAAAGGATGGGGACGCCAGAGACAAAAGGAAGCCGGCAGAGTCGCAATCGCAGAGTCGGAAGCCAGGTCGGGAGTGAGCTGAAAGTGCAAAGGACCGAGCACTCTGGCAAGTGAGCAGGGGGTTGGAGGAGAGAAACGAAGAAAAAAGGAAATGTGATGGACCTGAAGCGAGGATGGGATTGGATTGGACCTGGGTTGGGGACTGGGACTGGGTTGGATCGGATGGAGTTCTCTGTTGAGAGTCTGGACGGAATGAGGTCAATATGGGGGGCCCACAAGAGGACTTTTAGAACCAACAGGGGTTTGTCTCTGTGTCTGTCTCTCTGTCTCTTGTCTTTTTCGGTGTTGCTGTCGGCGACGACGACGACGACGACAACGGGTGTATTACTGTGCTGTACCACATGGCTTTCATCTCTTTTACCTGATGTCCCGTTCCCCAGACTACCTCAAGCGTCTCTGTTTGACGGGATGGAAGCACCAGGAGATCGGATGAATGTATCAACAGCACAAATTGAAAACGACAAGGAGATTTCAGTTTGACAGTCCACTGTACACTGCACTGCAATGCCAATGTCAAAACGCCAGGCCAACGGAGGCAAAGCGCGGTGTCCTGCACAATGCACACGCACACTGCGTGCTGCATCTTCCATGGCCTGCAGCATGCACTCCGGGCTGCAGTCAGGCGATTTTGATGGAGGGGGGCCCATCTGGGAGTCTGGGAGACAAGCGAGAAGAGAGCCGATGTTCTTGTCGAAGCAAAAGACGCAAAAAGACCGGGGCCCGGGAAATAAGGTGGAGGACCAATGGCACCCCAATGACCCCCCAATGCCACCTCAATGGACAATCTGAAGGAACCCATCCAACGCTAGCGGCATGCTCGCTGCTGCACCACTGTTGCAAGAGTGCTGCGTGCGTGCCTGTGTGCCTGAGGTGCCATGTGCCTACACCTCTTAGGGGAGCCCGTCAGGGGTATCATCTGGTCCATCATCTGAACTCTTGTCCGGGGTCCGGGACCAATTCCAGCTTCCAGCCGGGGTATCCTGTACTTGGAGGCCGCTAGTAAGCATAGGCAATTATTAGAGGCCAGGGAGGTATCCGAGACTTTGTTGGACCACAAAACCACCATCTCGTTGACGGTAGAGGTAGACCATCTCGGTTTCTGGCACTTTGCTCTCTGCCCGGAACACGGAAAACACATTCTCTTCCACACCCACCCGGCCAAGAAGGGACACTCGCGATCGATCATTCTAGCCTCTTGCCTCTTTTCCCTTTCCTCGGTCTGTGTGTGGCCCTAGTTACCCCATCACCTTCATCTTTCGGCGCCCCCTTCGTTTGTTCCAAGGCATATCGGGTGGAAAGCTGCAGTGCAGTCGGATCAAGCATTTGGTTGCATTTCGCAGAGAGACGGCGGCGAGATGGGCAAGACTCCACGATCGCCCATTTCTGGACTAAGCAAAAACACACCAAAAGCTCGCCGAGTTGGCCTGTTTTCCGATGGCCAGTGGCGCTTCACTCTCGTTCAACTTTTCTAGTGAGTCGTTTGCAATTAGAAAGAGGTAGTGATCGTCACTCCCCCATGGCCATTCGAGCCCATTGTCCCACCACAGAGGCCATTCCCACAAGCTCATGGCACGCGATGCCACGCTTTTCGAGAATCCATCGGTGCTTTGCCCATGCTGAGCCAGGTGCGCCGGGTCCCTGAGAGGATCGCTATGCATATCGTTTCCACTCTCTTCGATATGTCCGTCTATGCTGTGTTAGTGCTGTCTCAAAAAACAGAACCGGCGATGCTTGTCCACGATGGTTTGCCCTCAGCAGGATAAAAGCAATTCCAGTGGGTAGTGGGTGTGCCGAGTGTTCGACTTCAGCCTGTACCACGCCTACGGTATCACGACGTCCACTTTATACGGCCGCTTGTTTCATGGCGTGGAGCGGTGAACTCGGATGGCTGACATAGGCTTCTGATATGTGAGAAGCTGTGAAATAAGCTTCGGCTGAAACAAGCCACAAGAGAGTCGGACAATTGGTCCTTTTAGTGTACCCAGCTGCAGCTGAAGGCACAACTTCCAGGCTGTGGTGGCACCTCGCCGGAATCTCATTGATGATGCGCGCCGTCCATCTGGCCGTCTCAAAGGCCCGAACGACACACATGTGTTTGGGCCTGTGTTTGTTCGCATGGTCGACAGAGATGGCGTTTGATAGGATAAGGTAGAGTATCGGAGATGAATCCCGTATCCTCCAGCTTTGCTTCTTGACTGCTAGCTGCCGCTCGTCATCACAGTTGCAATCGCGGCATGGCGACACCACCACGGTCAACGGGTCAACCCTTATTCTTTCGGTCCAAGGAGAGCCGACAAGAGTTGGGTTACACTTCTCAACAGCCTACCGCCAAAGTGTGGTGATACTGGCGGCTGCTATAGGTGAGGGGTCTGATATTGGACTACACTTGCAGTCAATAACCGTGCACTTATCAACAAGAGCCTCCAATATCGCCCTCCTGATATCCCGAAATACCCCCAACGACACCAGTTGGTTGACCCGTCCACACATCCATCCAGACCGAGGATGCTCACTCGGGAGTGACGGAGAGGGCTTCAACCAACCCCACTTCCAACCCGCATGGCGTACGGCATGCCGTTGTTATCGACGCCATTACAAACGGCCGAGGAGGAAGGAGACGACGCCTTCGGACCGTCGATGGAAAGAAACCACCAACAACCACGACAACGAGACCGTCGCAAAAACACATATCGGTCGACATATTCGGCCGAATGCCATCCGTTCCTCTCCTCGGTCGCCATGAGAGAGAAAAATGAAATTCAAATGCAGATTGCGCGGCCCACACTGGCGGAAAACACCCGATCAACCCTCCAGGATTGAAATGAATACCCCTGGCTAGTCCTCATTCGGACAGGCGGTTGCATTCGCTTGTCCCGCCAGGAGTGTGATGAGTGGATGACATCCAGGCCGACCATCCTTTCATCCATCACGTTGGTGCGGGGGAATTGGTGAGTGGTGACCCGAGTCTTACAATGAGGCAATCCAGACTCCGAGACTTCGAGATGTATGGCCTGAAGTGAAGGTTTGCTCTCACTTCGGTGTTCTTATATATAGCTTTGAAACCAGCTGATAAGAGAAGGCTTGGGGGCTATCAGGCTTTTACACCCGTCAAACATGGAGGTGCAGATGCAAGCCAATGGTATGTGAGGATTCTGGCCGTCTCATCATGAATGAGCTCTCCCCACAGTGCAATGGTACAATGGAAATGGTTATTACAGACAATTCCGTGAATTTCAAGATCCCCAGTGTCGAGGAAACAATGGGTGGCCCGTGGTCCATTTCAGTCACTGCAGTGGATGGATGATGCCAGTGGAATAACGCTCTGTTTCCCCAGTGGTTCCCGCATCCGACCACAGCACGCAGCGGGACGGGAGCTAAAGGCGGAAACTTCCGGGCAGCTTTTGACCACTCGGTCAGGTTGAAGCATTCTTATCTTATCCTGCCGGTCGGTTATCGATAAGAGAAGTGTCCCAAAAAATCCGCCACGATAAGCTTCGGCACACTGTTATCGAGCTTTGGTTCGACTATCGCTCCTAGAGGTACATCATCACTCAACAATTCAACTCTTAACATCACTACCTACGGTCTTCTCAATTTCAGTCTCGATCAGCAGTCATTGATATTGTGGCATTGTTAATTGTCAAGCATAACAAATCAGTTCTCCTCTCTACCTCTACACAACCATCTCTGGTCACCAATGGCCGACTCGGTGCTCAGCACCCTCTGCGGAATCTGCCACGCCGAACCTCCCAAATACAAATGCCCACGCTGTCTCGCCCGAACATGCTCCCTAGCATGCACCCAGAAGCACAAGATTAGAGCCGACTGCTCTGGCGTCCGGGACCCTACCGCCTTCGTCCCCGCCACCCGTCTCCGTACCACCGCCGGCATCGACCACGACTACAACTTCATCTCCTCCATCGAGCGCGCCTGCAAGCGGAACGAGCAAGAGATCGTCGAAGTGCGGAAGATCCTCAGCGATAAGGAATTACACCCCCAGAGCGAGGATAAGGCTTTTGTCAAGGAGTGGCACGGTGATGAGTTGCGCCATGTCCCCATCGGAGCGCTGCCACCGCCGAGTTGGAAACGGCACAAGATGCAAGAGGAAGGCGCCTGGATATCTGGGTTCAGCAGACAAGTACGCCAGAGGCTTAGGAAACTCAACATTGAGGCCGTGTCCATGCCGAAGGGCATGACCAGACAGCGCGAAAACGAGACCTCGTGGAACCGAAACAACCAATGCGTTAACTGGCAAGTTGAATGGCTTCTCTTCAACGTCCCCGGTATCCCTACGACTGGCCAACAACGACAACCGCACCGAATCCTCCACAAAGCCCTCGAGTATAAGCCTCTCAACCGCGCCCTAGCCGAAACCCTCGCCTGGTACCGCAGGCGCCTCTCTCGACAAGCTCAAGAAGCCGAAACCCTCCTCGAACACCCGGACGCCAATGAAGACCAGCTGGACGCCGACGGCCGTCCCCTCAAGCGCCGCAAACTCGAATCTGGCTTCGCCCCAACGAAATCCAAGAAAATCACCGAAATTATCGCCTCCCCTTACCTCACCTCTCCACCGCAGAACCCTCTCACGTCCGCCTGGTCCACCGACTCGCCCTATACCATGCAATACCCCCTCACCGGCGCTTGGTCGCAAACCGCCTGCGACGGCTATGCTTCGATCCCCAAAACCGACGACGAGGAAATCGTTGACCAATCCCGCTTGTTAGCGGGGTGGCGTTTCTTCTTGCACAAAACTTGGGGCCCCTCTGCTTCTGCTTCTCAACCCGGAAAGGAAAAAGAGAAACCAAGTGGGAAGCTTCTGATCCCTTTGAGCGGGACTAAGAACCTCTCTCATGCCCTCCGCGGTAGGACGGTGGTTGAGTTCCCGACTGTTTACGTCTTGCGGCCTGGTGGGGGATTGCCGGAGGGGTTTGGGTATGCGGATACGAAGAGGAGGAAGGAGAGGGTTGCGAAGGCTGTCGAAACTGAGGCGGGCGAGGAGGGAGAGTCGAGTAGTTCGTCGTCTGACTCTGACGCAAGCGACTCTGGTTCTGATTCGGATGAGTCGTCGGATGAGGAAGAAGTAGAAGAGATTTCTTCTAATTCTAATGGGAGGAAGAGGCAATTTGGATCGCAACAAGCTGCTTTCCGGCGGGATCAGCGCGATCAACGAGGAGGCGGCCGAGGTGGAGGGAAGTGGGAGCGTGGTGGCCGTGGCGGTAGGGGCGGCCGCGGAGGGAGAGGAGGTGGTGGGAAGAATGTTAGGTTCGAGCAGGAGGAGCAGGCTGAGGATGGGGAAGTGGACGGAGAAGTGGACACGGCAGCGCTAGAAGCAGCTGTTAAGCAAGCTGCTTCGGGCGATTTTGATGTCATCTTGAACCCGAACCGAGAGGCGGTAGGCGAGGAAGGGGAGATCAACAGTGACGGTGACGAAGTCATGGCTGATGCTGATGCGAGTTACTACGGTGGCCGAGGTGGTCGCGGTCGTGGAGGCCGTGGTCGCGGTCGTGGTCGCGGCGGGTCGCGTGGTGGAAGAGGAGGAGGTCGCGGTAACTTCCAGCAACGAGGCGGTGACAGAGGCGGCCAGGGACATGGAGGTCGCGGAGGATTTGGAGGCGGTCAACAGCAGCAGCAGCAGCGGGTCAAGCAGGAGACTGAAGCGCCTCCTCATATGGATGTGAATATGGATGTTGACGCCCCAAGGCAAGAACAACAGCGTGTGGTGGAGGAACAACCACAGCAGAAGAGGCCTGGCACAGGCAACAAGGGCGGTGGTCTCGGTGGACTTGTCAACTACGGGTCCGATTCCGAGTAGTATTTTGGACTCGGACTCGGATCGAACAAAAGAATTTTTTTTAGGTAGACCTGGGGTGGAGAGCGGATATGGATATCTTGTTGGCTCCAGAAAAGAAGAGGAATCGTATTGGTAGACGCCGGTAGCGGAAATGTTGTTGCGTAGAGAAAGATAGCAAAATGGAATTGTTACGGGAAGCAGATATACCAAGTAGAGTTAGTAAGCGGATAATTACCCCTAGGATGAAGAATCAATACAAAGTGATACACTTATTATAAGGCCCGGTCGTAGTTAAAGACGTGACTTGGTTGTGTTTATGTCTTTGTATCTGGGTTTTTGATAAATACCATTCGGTTAAATTACCTATTTATTGCTTTCTGATGACAGTTCTCCGTACCCAACCTGCTTTTATAAGCTTCTGCTCTTGGAAAACAAGCACATACGACCATACCCACTGGAAAACTCGGGATCCCGTCCGCTCTCCCATAGATAAGCCAGTGAGGGCCAGACTAGTAGTTGGGTCGGTGACGACCAGCGAATCCCTGGTGTTGTATGTTCTTTTTTCCTTTTTTCTTTTTTGTGTTTGTATGTCGGTCTCCCTAGTTGTTTATTTATTTATTTATTTGTTTGTTTGCTTGTTTGTTTGTTTGCAGCCAGGATTGAACATCATCTTGGGGTTTGTAGCTTCAAAAAATATATTTAAATGTAGTTGACGCGAGCTAGTTGTAGTTGATGATTTTGCTTTGCCACCACCCATTGTGATATGGAGGAAGGAATCAAGAAATTGCGCATGACAGCATAACAACACGAAACCATCACGTCGCAGCAGCAGCAGCAGCAGCGAAAATGGATTGAACAGTGAAGTGACTTGGTACAGCGTCGCTTTCACTCGCCCATGACTTCTCATGAGTTTCATGGATGTTGAGGAACCGGGTATTGATACATGACTATCCATAGAAACAATCTGGGTAGTGAGTGGGCTTTAGGAAGCAGGTCAACATGGCCAAGCTGGCTTCACAGGACATTCCACTTAACAGAAACTGGACAACAGAGCAACAGAGATCATCTCTGAAATACGGTTGGAGACCCGGGTACAAGTAGTTCAGCAAATCGAAGCTTCCCTCATCGAGCTTTGGTAGAAACTGGACAACAGAAACATCATCGAGGGACCACGATGAGAAGTTGGATACACATTGACTTGGGCATCAACCATTGCACTTCACGCCACAAGCAATATATCATGACGATCAGGGGGAAGTGGCTGTGACTTCATTTAGAATAATATAACGTGCGATGCTATGTCTAGAAAAAGGCGGCAAATATGCACCAAGACACATATGATATGGTATCAAGTTTTGCATCGTAGAGGGCCCATTTGATTGCACGAGTTGGTGAGGTAGAGAGGGTTTGATGGCTTTGATTATCCCGGCGCAGCAAAGGCGTCCTTGAAGTCAACCTGATGGCCATGTCCTCCGAATTCATCGGTTTCATGTGTCTGTAGGGCAGCAGCTTGCCTCTGTCTGTCCGACTCCAGTCCCGCTGCGCTTCCATCTCGAGGGCAAACAAACCCTTCCCATACAGACCATGCTGTTGTTGATTTGTGTGCATAATAAAATACCAATCAACGTAGGTGATGCCTCTGGTCGCATCTATCCAGTGATTATCATCCTCCATGCTGTGATGGCTGGAGGGTAAAAGACGTTGCGCGGTTTAGCGGCGATGGCCGTGCTGCGGCCAGTCTCAACGAGAGTGCTGCTCACTCCCGCTATCCCTTTGATTAGAATCTGGAAAATCACTCTCGCTATATCGCCTGCCCTGGGTCGTCCCAATTCATAGCATCATGCCACAACTCCCAATGAAACTCCGGGCTACAAGCCTTTGCCTCCGTTCAATAAAAAATCATGCTCAGTCCCAAACCTAGAGGCTTCGAAAAAGGAAAATGTTCGTTCACAGCGCCACAGAGCCCGTCAAATATTGGGCAAGTCACGAAAAGCGAAATTACTGTGCAGCGGCCGGCGCATCACGGCGAGGGAAGCCGTTGCTCGCACCTCTTCCACCACGGAAGCCACGGCCGCGACCACCGCGACCACGACCTCTGCCACCGCGATAGCCACGGTAGCCACCATCAACACTGCCTTGACCGAAGGTCTCGATGTTCCTGCGTTGTTCCTCTCCGCGCCACTCACGACCACCCGGCTTCTGGCCATTGTTCTCAGCTCTGTCCTTGGCCTCACTTGAGATGTTGTCAAAGAATGACTTGCTCTTGTTGTAGGCTTGCTGAGCAACACCAGAGACATCGGCAACAGCTTCCGGAGCAGCCGATTCAATTGCCGGCTCCTCACCAAGGGGAGAACCAGCGATAGCCTCCTTAACAATTTCTTGCTTGTTGAACTTGGCATTAGAGGACTCGAAGTCAAAGTCAGAGTCAGGGACTTCAACCTTGGCCGGACGAGGACCACGAGCCCGACCACCGCGGTTCGCAGTGGCGGCGTTATGGGTCAAGGGGGCGCGAGGGGCGGAAGCAGTCGCAGCGGCGTTGACGTTCATCTCGTTAACCCGCTTGGTGAGATTGTCAACAGCAGCGGCGGTTACTTGCTGCTGAGTAGCGACTTGGCCATCCAGCTTGACCATATTAGCCATGGCAACAGCGACGGCCGCTCTAGCCTGCTGAGTTGCGTCACGCAACTGGGCCGCGCTCATCGGTCCGCTTCCAATCTCACCGGCAGGCTTGGCAGATCCAGCCGTCGGCTGAATGGGTCTCGCAGTAAGGGCAGCGGGAAGGGGGACAGCAGGAAGAATCTGCGTGGGACGAGTGGTGTTGCCCTTGGGACCAGTAGGGATGGTCTTCTGTTGGGAGGAAGGACCAACAGGAGCAGCATTGTTCAGAGACGCAACAGTGGCCTTAACCTCTTCGACAGTAGGCTTTGAATCATTTGGCAAAGAGGGGGCGCCGGCAGCAGGCTGCTGACCAAACGACTTGGGTACATCGGCAGACAGCTCATGCTGCTGGGGTTGCTGCTGAGGCTGAGATGGCGTAGACGGCTTCTTGTCACCCCCGGGACCAATGGGCGCAGGCTTCGGACCAGGAGCCTGGTTGCTTGGGGTCTGATTTGCAGACTGGCGACCTCCCTGGCCCGGAACGCCAGCCGGAGCGACACCAGGACCAGGCGGGTAGGGGTAGTTGTTCCACGGACCGGGACCGTGGCCCATGGGGAACTCCTGACCAGGAGGGAACCATCCGGGAGGAGGGGGATACGGCATGCCGCCGAACGCATTGGGAGGAGCACCAGCGCGGCCCCAGCCACCCATGTGAGGAGGATAATAACCGAAGCCAGGGGCGCCAGGAGGCGGCGGCGGGCCTTGGTGGCCGGGAGCACCGATGGGACCGGGGGGTACAGGACCGGGTGGGCCCGGAGGTCCAGGAGGGCCAGGTGCGACATTGGCCTGACGAGGACGAGCCTAAGCATTCCATGTTAGCAACTGTGGAAGCCAGTGTGATGAGGGTGAAAGAAGGGTATGGTTGAACCACAGATCAGAAGGAAGGCAACGGAAATCTCAACATTGTTTTTGCGCTTTTCAGACAAAAGTAAAATTTTACATCCGGAAATATTTCATCATGATGTGGGCTTGGTAGGTGGAGTGAATGGCGGGAATGAAGACTTACGCCGAGGATAGCGGGATCATCAGGCACCGGAGGCTTGTTCTCCTTGGGAGCCGAAGGCCCCTCTTCTATGCGGAGATCCTTCACATCGCTGCCGCGGAAAACGATATACTCGTAGACCTGGTCGGAGGCGGGCACTTCCTCATCGGGATTGTGCTTGCGACCCTCCGTTCCGAATGACCGGACGTTCTCTAGGGAGACGGTAGACTCCTCCGAGTTGATGTTGTGCAAGGTACCGACATAGCTGAAATGACGGTCAGCGGGGCTGCCAAGCCTAGCAGGATGCAGAGGCTAGAGCCTACCGGATGTCGCTCCTCGATATCAAGGATATCCGAGAGCTGAATGAGGCGCGAACTGTTAGCAAAGGAGGCATTGTCGGGGGTGAGAGGGGGGTGAGGAGGGTGACCAGCACCATCAGGTGATGGCGGGGGGAGAAGTGGCCAACATACCCAAGAAATTCAGACATTGGCAAAGCGCGCTGGCTGCAACAGCGTTAAATGCAGTATGCGCGTGTGATGTGCGGTGAAAAGAAGGAAACCGAAACAGATTGAATCGAGTCGAAAATGAAGAAAAAAAAGAATTAAAGACCGCGGATCTTAGACGTGGAAAGGGAGTAAAAGACGACGACAGGAAAGTGTGCGCAGAGTTGTCATGGCGGGGGTTTCATAGTTCGCATGGAGGAAGGAGGAAGAAGAAAGAAAGGGAAGGATTGGCGGGAGGGAACGAGGTAAAAAGGCAGCCAACCAGCGAAAACTCACCGAGTTCAGCCTCCTTGTTTCGTGGTGTTGTGACCCCACATTGCGCCCGTCGTCACCACTCTGGGCAGCTTCGGCGTCTGTTCTCCGGCATCCGTGCACCGCCACGGTGGAGGGCGGGAGGCTGAAATAGCGGGGGCCGACAGGAACCTTGCCGTGTCATGATGTTCTCCAGTTCGGGTTGGTGACGAGCTGAGTGAATGCCTCCCGAGTCCCGTCTGATATACTTAGCTCTTGTCAGTGTCAATGCCAGTCCTGTCAGCTGACATTTGTTGCCATTCGTCTATTTTACGGCCATGGAATAATGACTCTCGACAGTGGTAGCACGCTGTTGAAATGAGTATTGTTTGTCTGCGCTAGATGTCGTGTTTTGTGATCCTGAGACCACCTCGTTGTCGAGCTCTGCATGATATATATGAGATTCTAAGTATGATATATTCGATATAACTCGGCTGCAAAATAACATTTGAACCATGCGGTATGCATACTGCAAGAGTGGTCACGGTTGTCGGAAGCTTTAAGCACCCCGTAACCTGCACGCTACCTTCTATAACCTACAACCTGCCATCTGCTACATGTGACCAGGCCTTGTTGCTTGTTTGAGCAAACCTGTCCATCGCTCGAAGCTTCCAAGTCGCAATGCCGTGGACTGAAACCACTTGTTGTTTCTTGTATCATGTCGTCAACAAGTAGGAAAGCCCAAGACTTTCGAGGAGTAGCAAGCAGGCCAGATCATAAACAGCTGCCCACCTGATATTATCGATCGATGCATCTCTGTACATATGTACCTCTATGCAATGCTGGAAGCTCATGCAAAGAGAGCCGAGGAGAGCGTCGTTGCCGTGCTTCGTCGACATCACGGGCTTGGCAGGCCCACTTTTATTCCAGTGCTCGGGAAGATGACTCCATCGGCCACTCCAACTTCCGTTTCTTTGATAAACTTTCTGAAAAGGCAAGCAGCAACTTGATTACACCAGCGAATTCAGTGAAGGATAGCCGCTTGATAGAACCCAGGTGTTGCTCACCTTCCACCATTGTTTCAACGCGTGCCAAGTCACTCACCCCGGCAGTCGCATTATTAAGACCTTTCTCGGCTGGTGGGGTTATAAAGCCTTCGATTTGCCCCGCGGCCACAGTCCAGCAACTTCTTCATCTCATTTTGAAAAGCATTCTCATATTGCAGCATGGCGACACGGCAAATGCGAAAGCTGCAGAAGCAGCAGGAGCTTCTTAGACTGCAGAACGAAGCAGATCGGGAAGATGACGAATCCGAGGACGAGCCCATTGTTACCAAGCCCAGGCCCAATGCTTTTGCAGGCTTTGCCGCTCTTGGAGGGGGAGACGATGACGATGACGATCAAGACACCGAGGAGGAAACCAAAGAAGTCGAGGACGTCCCAGAACCGGTAGTCCCCGCCAAGAAGAGTAAAAAGTCCAAAAAGAAGAAGAAGAAGGGCAAGAAGACCGAATCACCTGCCCCGGAAAAGGAGGAAGAAGATGATCTGGATGAGATAGATCGCGTCCTTGAGGAGCTCAATCTCAAGGACAACAAGAATTCTGTCTCGGACACCGCCACTTCCAATACTGCTAAGTCGACCAGTCAAATCAACGAGCTCTTGCGCGTCAACTTTCAGCATCTCAAGGCTATTAACGAGATGCGGAAGCTGTTTGGCAGTGCCATTGAAGCAGCACGAGCGGAACAGGCTGCTGAGGCTAACAGCCGTCAACAGCAAAGAGGAGCTGCTCGGCAGAATGTTGACCTCGAGACCTTCCTCTCGGTCCCGCCAGCAGTTCAGCAGCGGCTAGGCAAGAGGAGCATGTTTGAGACTGTGTTGCGCACGAACCCCTTTATTGAGGGGAAGAAGACGTGGCCTAGAGACTCTACTCGCGGTCTTAAGATGGTGCGTGTCACCGAGTCCTGCGAGGGTGAGCCCGGTGTCGCCGAGTTCGCTTTTGCGCATGACAAGACATACGACGCTCTCGAGGGCAACTTCTACGGCCTCGTCCAGATGTACGATCCCATGCAACTCGTCTACTTCCTATCCAGGTACCCTTACCACGTCTCGTCGCTCATCCAAGTGAGCAAGGTTGCCCACCAAGACCAGAACTCGTACCTAGCCCACGACCTCATCGAGAGAGCCCTATTTACTTTTGGCAGGGTCAGTCTGAGCGACTTTCGCAAGCGGTTGGGAGATGGCACCGCAAGATTGGACTTCAACCGACCCGAAAACAGGCAGTTCTTCTTGGCTGGCTATAACCAGATCAAGAACTTGGTCCTCAAGGGAACCTACCGCACGGCTCTGGAATGGGCCAAGTTCGTCCTCAGTGTCAACCATGACGACCCCTATGGCGTGCTGAACTGGATCCACGTTCTAGCTATCCGCGCATACGAGGCCAAGTGGTTCATTGAATTGTGCAACTCACCCCTGATTGCCAACATGGGCATTGGTCGCTACGTCAAGGCTACCCTCCCCTTGGCCAAGCTTCAACTGAAGGATAACGCCGGAGCGCGCGCTGCTGCCATCGAAAGCATTGAGAGACTCCCCTGGCTTTTCTGCGCCCTCTTCAGCGCTCTCAACATCGATACCCCACGCTCCGTTTGGGGTGTCCAGCCCCGGGACGACGAGGAAGCTCTACACACCAAGCTCTACGTCCACCTAGCCAAGGACATCTGGAACAATCCCGCCGCGACCTCCCTCCTGACCGAGGCCGCCAACGCTGCTCGTAAGGTGGACTTCTTTGGCCTGCCTCCCAGCCCGGTCGTCTCGCTCGCTACAGCCCGCTTCGTCTACCTGGACAACACACCTGAGCTCATGTCGGCCGTTCCGCGCAAGATCCTGCACACCGCGTCTCCCAACTTTGACTTTGACCCTCTCCCGCCCCCGAAGGAGCACAACATTTTTTCCAGCCCGACGCAGAAGATGCCATGGAGCATTTCCGAGGGCGATGGCGAACATAGACAGACGAGGTTGCATGAACAGGCGCAAGCTGCGCTGCAGATGGCTAGAGCCCGCATGGACGAAGACCAGCTCCGCGCCGTGGTGGATGATGCTCGTGCTAGAATCGACGATCCTGAAGCCGACGAGGAGCAGCGCGGTGTGTGGCGGAGGATAGTGGATGTTTTGACGGGTCAAGGATGGACAGGCAGAGCAGGAGGCATCGCGGAAGGAGGTGAAGGTGACCAGAGAGGTGATGTCATGCCTGGGGGTTGGGAAGATGGTTTCGATGAGGGTTGGGGTGATGATGACTTTGATGGCGAGGATCACTGGTATGAGGACCAGCTTGATCCTGAGCTCGAGTTGGAGTTTGGACCGGGTGGCACACCCAACAGGAGGGCGACGGTTGAGGATGCGGAGGATAGCGATGATGAGGAGACTGCTCGGAGGTAGATGTTCCTCCGGAGAGTATCATTGGGGGAAAGGGGAAATGGATTTTAGGAAGACTGCCGTTTTTGACAGTGTAGTAGCGAAATAGCTAGAGCGAAGTGGATGTCTCTATGAGGCAAATGCTGATAGAACTATCGGCTTCTCACATTCAGTGCAGGACCGCCTCAAAACATGTCGTGAACCACTATGTACCTGTCTCGCACGGTGTTAGACCGAAACCCCTGAACCTCTGACCTTCAACATTCTACGGCGCATAAACGGCAACGGGCAACCAAAGGAGCAGCACAAGTAGTTGTGTCTTTGCGTTCGGTTTGAGCCGATCAAGAATATCCAGGATCAGAAGACATGAGACAGGCTCGGTGAGCAAGTTTCAAGCTTCCAAGTGCGGCAGCCAGTCCGTCGCTTCGGTTAGTACACCGAGAGTTGCTAAACGCGTGGCGGAGACATGAGCGCTACAGTCTGCGCGGCACTGTAAAAGCTTCCTTTAACGTGGAACTTGCAGCAAGAACAAGACAGTGCGAAAGCGGACTGACGCCATCGCGCGACGTCTCACCAAGCAACATGAATCCCTCCTTGGGGAGATCTGCGGTTGACACGGAGCCCCTGATACCATCGCGGGATCATCTGAGAACAGAGCGGCGTAGCGGTACCTGGCTGGCGTGCCTGACAGTGAGCACGAGGTTATGTAGTGAGCAGATTAATAATGCTGTTTCTGTTCCTTTCCTTCCCTATTAGTGATTGCGTTTTAATTGCAATCTGTTCTCCTTTTTGCCCGTACATATCCCTGAAGTCGTTTCTGAGGTAGTTCCAAGTTCCGCTTCTCCCGTTTTGGCTCAGTGCTGTCGCGGAGCTCATTTAAAGTGCTGCCCCTCCCAACTCCGAGTCCCCTCCCCCATTCCCGCGATCCGCGAACACCTACCTACCTTACCGTTGCACGTTTCCAATTGCCCCGCATCGCATTTGCATACCATCGCAACTTGCACCTTGACAACTGCCATCTGAACATCTTCGACTACCTACACCTGAACCTTAATAATACAAACCCAACAAACCCGTCAAAAATGTCCGGCTCCGTCAACGGCCCCCCCTTCACCTACAAGTTCGACGTCAGCATGAGCTGCGGGGGCTGCTCCGGCGCCGTTGAGCGCGTCGTCAAGAAACTCAAAGGTTCGTTGTCTTCGCCCATGTCCACCCAAGCTCTCCTTCTAAACATATCCCAATTGTCCGGTCCGCCGCCCAATCCCAAAGAAGCATGCATAACTGACAATAACCAGAAAACGAAACAAATATCCTATCCTACACAGTCCTCCTCGATCACAAAACCGCCAACGTCACCATCGATGACGAGTCCCCTCTCCTCTACGAAAAGATCCTCCGGACAATTAAGAAGACTGGCAAGGGTGTCAACTCCTGCGTGATGTTGGACAAAAATGGGAACAAGATTCGTGACATGAGTGTTGAACTTAAGGACGAGTAAGGGGATGCAGACGGGAACGATGCACGCATGGGGAAGACATTGGGGGCAACACCACGCCCAACATAGTGGTCGGAAGAACATACGATATGAAATAGAACAAGAGAAAGCAGGCGGTGGAGGGATTGCATTCGGCATACGAACGAATTTGGGTTGCTCGGTTGAGCATGGCTTGGTTTTGGATACCTATTTACATTTACAATAAAGTTGTTTTTACGTCAACTTTTTGGATAACTATTGAGATTTGTCGGTCTCGAGTGGCTATGTTGTGGTCAAGCTCGATGTTCCCATTTAGAGCCTCGTCGAAGTAGTTAACATTTAGAGTACGAACCTGGTCGAACACCTCGGATATAGCATCACAGCAACTAGACCAAACAAAATTCAGAAAACGCATCATAACCTATTATTCCCAGCTAACCCTACTCTTCAAGGCCCATCTCTATAACAAACGAAAAACAAACTGGTATCTCAACTCCCCGTTTTCCCCCCTCAATGCCTCATCGACTTTCCAATCTCGCTCTTCCACTTCCGCGCCTTCTCAAACCCATTCGTATACGTCCGATAATCCTCAAAAGCCTGATACACCTCCTCCTGGCTATTCAGCACAAACGGGCCATACTGCACCACCTTCTGATCGAGCGGTGTTCCCGCAATCAAGACAAACCTCCCTGGCTTCTCCGCACCCGCATCCACCTCCGCATAAACCGCCTCACCCTGCGGTTCAAAAACCACATTGTGGAATTGCTCCACCGTCCTCTTCCCCCCCTCCTTCCCAGAACTAAAGATGGTGGTCCCCTCCAAAGTATAAGCAAAAGCATTCCACCCCTCCGGCACCTCCTGCACCACCTTTCCACCAGGCTTAATTTCCACATCTAAAATCCACACGGGTGTATACGCCAGGTCCTTGACACTATCCACCCCATGACTCTTCCCACTGATCACCTTAATCTTCACCCGTCCCTCATCAACCTCCACAACCGGCACCTCCTCAGCTTTCAAATCCCTATATCTCGGCTCACACGATTTCAACTCCTTCGGCAAGTCCACCCAAAGCTGCAGTCCCACGTTCGCGCTCCCATCCGGGTTTTGGCGTGGCATCTCCGCATGCATGATTCCCCTTCCCGCAGTCATGAACTGTAAGTCGCCAGCCTCAATGGTGCCCTTGTTGCCGGCGAAATCTTCGTGGTCGACGCCTCCCTGTAAGAGGTAGGTGATGGTTTCTTGACCACGGTGGGGATGGTCCGGGAAGCCGGATCCGGGACGGATGGAGAAGTGGTCGAGCATTAGGAAGGGGGAGAAGTTCCGGAGCTGAGGGGTGCCGATGGAGCGACGGACGCGAGCACCGGCGCCTTCCGCTTGTTCGGTGGCGAGGAAGATTTTGCGGATCAGGCGGGGGATGGACATGTTTGCGGTTGGGATGGTGATGACTGTGATAGGAGCCACGGGTTGTGTTGAGAAGTAGGTGTTGATGTTGGTTTTGGTGTAGTTGAGTAGTTGGTTTGTGAGTGTGAAGATGTTGTTTAGGTTTAAGTTGAAGTTGAGGTTGAGGTTTGCGGCTTGGACTTGTAGGATGTCGATGCGCAATAGGAAGATGGAACAGATTCCAACAAAGGTGGAGATGATAGTGACAAGAAAGAAGTTCTTCATGACCTAGGAGTTGCAAGTGAGGTTACTTATAGGATCGAATCCATATGCCGGGTCTGGCCCTTCGACTTTGATTTTGCGTCCACTTGTGACTTTTGTTGCTCACGGAAGGATGGTCTAAACGATTATCAAGGTCAACGTAAGCAACTGGAAATCAAGGTGAGAAGAGTAGTCAGTAGGTAACCAGGAAAAGGATCTAGAATTGTCAATATCATATAGAACTATCATGAAACTTCCGTCCATGCCAGATCGGTCAGTTCTCTCCAATTGCTTGCTCATTCGCTTCCCGCCACTGATCTCTTGGACGTGGACTCGACAATGCGCCCATCGACACTGTCGCAGTCACTTTGCAAAAACAAATGATGCCCCTCGACGCCGAATGATTACAAAGCTGGAAACAGCCGAGAGCTGTGGTGGGGCTCGAAGGGAAGCACAGAGAGGCGCCTTTCCTGATGTGGTTAGCGCAATAGCTTACGTCAAAGTCGGTCATCATTCCCAAATCCAATGGCCGTGGAATTGGAAAAGCTTTGATCATGTCACCATTGTGCGCTGGCGCTTCACACACTCACTCCCGACTGGACTGAGGCTATCACGAGAGAGGTCAAAGTTGTGGTCAGCATCGGAAAGGAGATGATCTCTCTGGGATTGGCGAAGTACCAGACTTCTCTGCTCCGCCCAAGTGACGCGTGGTCCAAGATGTTAACCTCGGTCTCGCCTTGGACGCGGCCGCCTAGCAGAGCATAACGACACTGCAGTGTTCATGCATCGATTTCACCATAAAACAAGTCACAAATGAGAGCTTCTGCATTGGTTTCGACTTCTTTATTGACAGCCGCGGTAGTGCAAATAATAACACCTGGCTTGTGGTATGAGCTAGGAAGCTATCAAGCGCTCAGAGACACGCACTTGCAAGTTGCACCTCCCTGGTATCAGCATCATCTTTCCTTCTTTTATCCACCAGTACGCAACCCACGCCAAGCCGACAACGCAAAAATCCGAAGAGTATAGATAACTCGACGTCTAAACAATGGCCATGATGAAAAGATAAGAAACCCAATTGCACCCATTTACCCTCCCAAAAGAGATATCATCCGTTGTTCCTGTATGTTTGTTTGATAAGCATGCTTGTCGTATGCTTCAACCCCATGCTCACATCCGCAGCGAGCCTTCAATCCCGCCTACGGCATCAGTGTAGAGGAGAGAAAAATTTGTGTAGTGTATGACTGCGTCTTCAACCCAAGGAACACCTTCGCAGTCGTATCAGTCGCAAGAACTAAAGGCCATGCCCCAAAGCGAGACGAGAAGTGGTGAGCTCTCAACTGCCCAGGGCGTGGTATCGTCGCCAGCTGGGTCGACCATCTCTTGGGAAGTCACCATTCCGAACGGTGTAACGCAGTCGACTCTTGGTCAGCCAGCGACGGTGTTCTGGCCAGCCTCTAGTTGTTGGCCGTGCCGTTGGCCCTCTGCTGCTTGGCGTTCTCCTTCTGGGTGTTGAGGAAGCTGGCGGCAGTAGCGTAGGTCTCGGTGCCGATAGTGAGAGCAGTAGTGAGAGCGGCCTTGTAGTAAGCGGTCAAGCCCTTACCGCCGACCTTCTCAAGCTCGGTGTTGTAGGTGCTGAGGACGTGCTCCTTGCCGCTCTGGCCAAGGCGGATGGGGAACTGGATGATGGACTGGGCGTCGTGGACGAGCTCATCTGTCGGCTTCTTGACAATAGGGAACTTCTCATCGAGCTTCGACAGCGTCTTGTCGCCCAAGTCGTCTGCCTTATGGACGTATGGGGAGACGTATTGGTATGGGCCCTGGAGGTAGCCGAGGAAGGGAGCTCCAAAGGTCTGGTATACCTTCTCGGTAACCTCGAGGAGTCTTTGGCCGTAGGGGTTGGCCTTCACAGTCGAGATGCTGGACTCGACGATGGGGTATCGAAGCAAGTGCTGTCGACATGTTAGCTTCGGTCATGGAGCACACAAGGGATGGCGGGGGCCATCATGAGCTTACCTCAATGACCGCGGAGTTGTGGGCAACATCGCCGTTAACCTGCCTGCTGCTGTTGGACATCTTGGTCTTCTTCTGGTGAGTCATGTTAGATGCTGGAGAGTAGAGTGCCACGAAGGAAGAATGAAGGATCAGGAGTTGAGAGCAGGCGAGACGGGCGGACTCTACAATTTGTATGATTTCCAGAGAGGATAGAAGGGTGGGACCGAGCGTGAGATCGGAAGGGTCTTTTAAACAAGATGAGGTGGTATCGGAGTTCGGGACTGTCGAGACCAGAAAGTGGGAGAAAATGATGCAAGCAGAGGAATGGCAAGGCGGTTTGGAAGGAGACGGAATTTGAAAATGGCAACTGCCTGTGTCAAGAGGAAGGAGAGGGGGTGGAGGGTTGAAAGACGTCTTTCCACTCCGGTGAAACCTCACAGATTGGTAGATGCACGCCACTAGCACGGGGCTATTGCGACTAGTTAGGAACACTATCAGAAAATAAGAAGCTTGGGAACTCGCGATGGAAGAAGCTGAGCCGTTGGCCAGAGGTAACCCTCAGGGCACCCCTCCCTCGTCATGGGTGTCACTCGCTTGTACCTTGCTGAGACTTGGTAGACGCACATGAAAGAGAGCTTGTCAAAACCTCCCATGATCTGACGCAAATCATAGTCCCCAGCTGCGGGAGTCCATGCGGGAAGCTGATAGAGATGGCATCTGCGATGTTAAGGCCCAGCGACGGCGTGGAAGCCGAGCGAGTTTGCCTCCCCGCCGGCATCTTTGAGCGATACACGGCAGGTACTTGTGGTTCGTTCAGCAGTGACACAAAACAGCTTTCGTCTTCCATGACCGAATCCAAATCTTGGTGCGTCAAAAACACGAAGTGAAGTCAAGGTGTGGATGCCCAAAGTGGGCTTGAACACATTGAACAGACCTCTCGACCCCTGTTCTTTCTTGGATGAACCGAACAATCGAAGTGCCCTGATAAGACTCTGGTGGGGCCCCTCGCTTTCAAGGCTGCATGCGTCGGGCCAACAGCCCCGGCCTGCCCAGACTGTCAAGCAAGCGCTGCCAGCCAGTCAAACGAAGGGAGGGAGAAAGTGGCAACCCCTCCTTCTGACATGTGAAAGCTCACAAGCCAAAACATTGAAAGCCATAGCATCCATATCCCTGGCATTGTAATAAATGTAAACATCACCCTCATGTCAGGATCACCACCGGGGTTTATTGATCCATTTCAGTCACCTTGGAGGAAAACAGCCGATGGAATTGCCTGGGTGTCGTACATCCAGAGAATGAGCCCCGGAGGCGACCGAGGCCGTCAAAGACAAGGTGAGATGTTGGATTGGATGCTCAACAGGAGACTTGACGACTTAATTTTAGTGAAACAAAAGGCCTTCACGTGAAATCCCTTATCATTCCGTGACATCATTCTCTCAGACGAGGCTCTTTTAACCCCTCATGTTCACCGACAGTGCACTCCTGAATCGAGATACTAGCTCGTCGTGGTGGTGTAAGATAAGGGAGATTTTCAGGAACAACGAGATAAATGAGATGCATATCCCAGGCGGGGTTCTTGCTTCGAAGTCTGAGGCTTCGAACGCAGTTTCCCCTCCCACCATGGACTCGTACACAAAGCAATCATCTTGTGTGACAGCCGGTGAGGCTCGGAACGAATGGGAAGAATGACCCTCACACCCCCCACGCCACGCCATCTCTACCCGTTGCTGCCGGTTCATCATCCGTAGGAGACTGTAACCCAGATTCCAGCGCCAAGTTTGGAGGATGAAGTTCTCGGTTGCACAACTTCAATTTCGCGTTTTCAACAGTTGATGATCTTCACTTGGAAAATGAACAATTCGGAAATATCAACTTCCTCGGCTGCACCGGAAGCAATTTCATGCTCACGATTGACGAAAGGCTCGACATCCAACCAATTCTACCAAGGTTGCCTCGCTCAGCGGGGCGTCAGGCTCGACTACAGCCAGCAATGCAAGTAATGCAGCACGCAGTGTTGCCTCGCAGCACCAACTGTGGTCGAGGCGCTGTGGTAAGCTTTTCAGTTGGTCCTTCACAAAGGCCTTACAGAGCCCAGACAAACGAGCTTCAACTTTGGACATTGACTCGCATTGTAGGCGCCGGCACGTGCACCGTGAGGTCCAATTGAAGAGTCAAAGTCGACCCCGTTGAAAAGTCGTGGAAGATTTCAGTTTCGGAAACATTTCACAGACGACAGGGGATGGCATTTTTGGGTTGCGGGTGTACCTTCCGCGTGGATCCAAGGGGTCCACCACCAAAGCAAGCGCTAACCCCTTAAGAGGATTGGCGTGATTGGTTGTCAGAGATGGCCTGTGTCATGCCACTTTCACATGTCAGAACATGGAAGCGACGAGACGACCAACTTCCAAAGGGTTTTCTTTCTTTTTGCCCGCGATGGAGACTTTGGCATCCGGCTCCGATCTGTTGTTGGCTCGACCTTGTCAACGCGGAGCAATGACGATCGACAATCGGTTTTATCATACATATGCAAGCCACAGAAAACAGAAAGAAATATTGATTCAAGCTCGAAGCCGTGTATCTCCGGTTTGCGACTCTACATTTTACAACAACAAGGTGTATCTCACCTCGTCGTTGACTGTGTCGACGGTCAAGCATCACAGAGTTTCAAAGGTGATACACACCAAGTGGAAATAGGGGCTGACTTTACTCAAACAAACCTCCTACATCTTCCATTTTCCGCGGTCTCACAGCATCCATGTCCGACTGTTGACCGAGCAGATATCGTTCTTGCACAAGACGGTTTCGTGCATCCTCCATCAGGCGAGTGCCCATTATCTTGAGTGAGACGAGGATTGTGAATATGTCAGACAATTGGATGCAGATATCACTCTACGATGTGTCTTAGCAATGGCATATCCGCCAGACTGGTGGAAGCCTGCAGGTCTCGGTTCAAGCAGCTGCCACGAGGCTGATATGCACAGGTACCGCCAAAGTGATAGGGTCGATTATGAGACCAGGAACAAAGCACACTCACGACACGGTCAACTTTCGCCTCACAAATTCGGGGTGCTAATGAACGACAATGAAAATTCAGATTCTTTTCGATAATCCGCATCACACAACACACAAACTACAAGCACACCCGACACATTGCGGCTCAGGGTCCAAGCGCCTGGGCAGCTAATGACGGTACATCGCCTCTCCCTCGGCTGAAAAACCTTTGCACCTTTTTTACCAATCTATTACCCGACGGGTTTCTTGGCCGGCGCTCGATCGGGACTCGATCCGAGGGTGATCTCTCTCAACCCTTGTCTTGAGGCTCGCTGAAAGTCGGCCCGAAAAAATCTCGAGACTTTACTGTTCTAACATCATCTCTTTTCACAAGCTTTTGATTTCTTTTCCGTCTTGACTCGTCCCAGCTGCTTAGAACGCGGACAGTCGAGATGAAATGTCATCCCTTGTCCACTATGCACAAATTTCAGCTTTCATGTGTATGTGGCGGACCGTCCCACGCGCGGAGTCTTTCCGCTGATGGAAACAAGACAGTTGAATGTTTTCTTAAAAATGGGTGCTGCTGACTGACATGTGCAAGTACCCAGACAGACGGGACAGTGACGGATATGACACTGCAAGACATGACATCGAGTTACCAGTCAATGATCCAAACAAAACTAAAATCCAGTTGACAAGCTCTCGAAGCAAGGGGCCGACCATGCTTACGTTGATCCCAATTCCTCGGGAAAACGTCTAACTACTTTATCTGGACGTCCCAGTTGTCAATGACATAAGGCTTCTGTCCTCACAACTCATGTTTCTTCTCATGAGCATCCGCCAATCGAGATGCCGAGACTCATCGTCAGGGACTGACCATAAGCTTCGAAATGGTACGGGAGTGAGGGGACTATGTCAGCTCAACACCAAGCATCTCGACTGAACAGACGATTAGTCGCAACATGATGGCATCTATTTCTGTACAAAATGCACCTTTGACCTCGATCCAAAATACCTCTACGTACCATACAATGGTCCCGGCAGCATGGTGCAGAGGAGAAGGAATGCAGGAAATGTCAGTCCCGTTCGGAGCATCCATATTCCGTGGAACGTCGTGGTCCACTGCCGTCAATATTTTATTTTTCTGATGGCGCATGAAGATTGGCTGTGTCTCGTCAAAGTTCACAAACAAGCTGTTGAATGGCTTTAGTGGATTTGAGCTAAAAGATGAAGCCTTCGTTGTTCATAGCGTGCTTAGCAAGGTCTAAAAGAGTCTCACATGGAAGGTGCGAACTAGGTTCCCGGAAAAAAAAAATCGATGACGAGAAGTCAGTAGAGGCAAGAGTCCCTTGCGTGACTTCCATTTTCCTCGTTACCCTACACTCGACCAGTCAAAATTTTCCGGCTCTTGCTTGCGTTCATTTTTCCATTCTCGTTGCTTTGCCTTCATAATTTCAACGAAAACAAATCTCAAGTCATCAAGTCAGTCAAACCGGTATATCCTCTGTGCGTTGCATGGTCTGACCACAAGATTGTACTTAACAAATGGGTGTATTATTAACTATATGCTGGAAACAGATACGCAACTTAGAAGCGAGCCTCGACCTTGGTCAGGGTATCTTGCAACGCCCACTCATTCACCTTCTCCTTGCTGCGAACAGCCTTGACCTGCTCCGCCGTAAAGCCCTTGGCCTCGACCGCCGGGTTATAGCCCAGCTTGTTGAGCTTTCCAACCGTCGCCGAGTCAATAACCGGCGCCTCCTTGCCGTCAGCGCGCTTGTAGACGGTGACGACAGCAGCACCGCCAAGTCCAAGGTTGTGCTGGAGCGCGTACTTGGTGTGAGGCACGTTGCGGTTGTTGGCCCATCCACGAAGGTGCCATACCAACTCGGCGCACTGAGCGATACCAGTGGCGCCTAGAGGGTGGCCCTTGGAGATGAGACCTCCACTGGGGTTGACGACGACCTTGCCGCCGTATGTGATGTTGCCGGCGCGCACAAACTCGTGCGCCTTGCCAGGCTCGGACAGACCCAAAGCGTCAATTAAGATCATCTCGTTGGCGCTGAAGCAGTCGTGCAGCTCGCACACAGCAAAGTCACTGGGCTTGACACCGGCCTCCTTCATGGCGACGCGCGCAGCGTGCTGGGTCATCTCGCGGCCCATCAAATCGATGGAGCTCTTGGAGAACAGGCTGGGCGCATCAGTGGCCATGCATTGTCCGGCAATGAGGATGGCCTGGTCCTTGAGGTGTGGGCGAGCGTCCAGGAACTCTTGCGAAACCAATACCGCCGCCGCGCCACCATCGGAAGTTGGACAGCACTGGAGCTTCGTCAATGGCTCGTGGACCTTGGGTGACTGCATAATCTGGTCGAGAGTGTATACGTCCTGGAACTGCGAGTACGGGTTGTTGACGGAGTGGGCGTGATTGATACGGGCGATCTCGGCAAAGTCCTCGGGCTTGGCGCCATACCTATGAGAGAAGGAACAAGGTCAGTCATCATGCCTTTTGTGCAACATCATGCTGATATCATATTAGATTTGGCTTACTTCTCCATATACTCCCGGCCGGCATTGCCGAACATCTGAGCGGCACCAGGTGCCTTGGTAACTCCCCTGGTGGTGGCCATCATCTTATATGTCGTTCCGAGGGGGCTCTCTCTGTCATTGAAATGGCTCTGCAAGCTACCAGCCTGCATCTTCTCGAAGCCTACTACCAACACACAGTCCGCGGCGCCGCTGGAGACGAAGTTGCGGCCCATGGCCAGACCTGTCGAGCCAGTCGAGCAGTTGTTGTTAACGTTGTAGATGGGAATCTGGGTCATGCCGAACTGGTAGAAGACGCGCTGACCGCATGTCGAGTCGCCGTAGCAGTAGCACGCGATACCCTGCTCAACATCGTCGTAGGAAATCTGCGCATCGAGCATCGCCTTGACACCGGCCTCGAATCCAAGCTCGGTATAGTCGACCTTGCCTCTGGGCTTGATAAACTTAGTCATGCCCACGCCGAGGACGTAGCATGGCTTCTTCTGCTTGGGGGCCATTGTAAAAGGTCGGTATGGGTATCTTCGGACTGGAGAGTGGCTGGACAGTCGACGGGTCGAGGGCAGCAAGAAGCAGTTGAAAGTAAGAAGCCACAACCTACGGCGCAAAGGAGGACGGAGTGAGAACTTTATCGTTCGTGGTGAAGACAAGGTTCATTCCTTCAAACCGTTAGCGCCCCTGTTCCCCTGACGGTGATGGGCCCGCTTCCCCACGGTTTCCCCAGAGCCAAGTGCGGGGCCGCCCCAGTTACCGAGGCTTGCGAGGCACCTTGGGACGACGAGACGCTAAATCCCTTGCCACCTGCCACGAAACACCACGACAAAGCAACGATTTGGCACCATCCCATCCATCCAATGAAGGGCTTACCAGAAATGGAAGACACTCATTTCAAACCACACGGCACGCGAAGCTTTTGAGCTCGGAACAGCCTGTCTTGGCGGACTCCAAGTATCGAAGCCCTCGTTGCATCTCCAACAAAACACTTACCCGCAGTTTGGTGGTGATGATTTCAGCTTACAGACATCTCATTGATATATCGTGATTCTAAAGAGTGGCTTCTGAGTAAGCACGAGCAGGAATACTATGGTCGCTTACTGAGCAAATGTCAACGAAATCATATCTGAAATTCATCAAGCTAACACCTTATTTAACAACAGGCCCGACTCCTCACTAAGTGGGAAGCCCAATACTCAAGAAACGAAAGATAGGAAGCAAGAATCCATATCCTTTCAGAAGACTCTCAGTTGGTCGGCTGGTTGATAATCTGAGTCCAGGCCTCATCGTTGGATCTCTTGGTTCCAGGGTTGATGATCTGGGTCCACGCCTCTGGATCAGACCGCTTGCCGACCTGCTTGGTCCAGGCCTCCTCCTTGTTATCTCTGCCAATCTGCTGAGTCCAACTCTCCTCCTTACCTCTCTTGGTCACGGGAGGGATAGGGTCAATGATCCAGGCCTCATCAGCCCTCTTGGCGGGAGTAGGAGGGTCGACAATCCAAGCCTCCTCGGCTCGTTTGCCAATCTGCTGAGTCCAGGACTCCTCGTTGCCCCTCTTGTTGATGATCTGGGTCCAAGCCTCGTCGTTGGCCCTCTTGGTCGTGGGGTTGATGATCTGAGTCCAGGTCTCCTCCTTGGCTCTCTTGGCCTCGTTATGGTCGTCGTGGAGTGGCGTCTTGTTGATGATCTGGGTCCAGGCCTCGTCTGACTTGCCTAGTTTTTGTTAGCACCAGTTTTCGGATGGTTCATCATTCCGGAGATGCTTACCAGTGAGTTGGGAGGGCAATGGCACCAATAGTCAGGAAGGCAATGATGAAGGAGGTCTGAGTGATCTGCATCTTGAATGACGGGAGAGATTATCAACGGTGAGTGGCTTTTGAGGGTAAGTTCTTGACTCTGCTTGATGAAACTCACATCCACAGGACGGGATGCCTGGTCTATTTATGCCTATCAACTCCAGCAAACTAGGTCATCGCTGCCTGACATCTCACCATCATCGTCTATACCGTCGGCCTTATTCGTCTGCCCAAGAGATACTCCAGGACAAACACAGAGGGCTCACCTGGACGGCGGCCGACCGCCCTCCTCACTTCGAAACATGCATTGTTGATCGTGCAGCCCTCGAAACGGACATACTCACGCAACTTTTGTAAGCTGAATCTATTCATCAGGCACTTCGGATTGCATCAGATAGGGCTGCACACACATCATAGGCACGAAGACAGTGCAGGTTTGACCGAAAGAGGAAGCTGGTATTCGTTTTCTCTGGGCATCATGTTGATGCAAGGCCGATCATACCTTGATCCTCTCTGATAGTTCCCACAGAGAACGGCAAGTGATGTTGAGAGTTGGTCTTGTGCCGTGTTCCAAGAGGACTTCTGGATTACACATCCACGAAGTGTTGAGCATGGCTTCTTTCGGGGTTGCAGGCGGGGAAGGATAGTCTGTCCCATCCCGTGCGACATCGGCCGAATATGTACCACTGCAACATGGCCCCCTCTCTAAGTGCTATCTTTCTGACTTGCATCATTTCCTTTGTGGGGTTATGCAATGACCCCGAGTCACTCGATACAAGCCAAATTCCAGTCGGGTTGTTTGTTATCTTGTTACCAAACACGACATTCATTTTCGTCTCGGTCCTCAGGAACCTGCCAGAGCCGTTTTCTGTCTGCGTTTTCCCCTTTGAGATCTTCAAAATGGACAAGTTCAAGCCCAGCAAATATCTCCCAGTTGATGGGGAAGATTCGTACTCACCAAATCATGGGTCCGACGGCGATGACGAGGAGTGTGGTGAAGTTTCAACCACTCCATCAGCTCGCTGGGTGGGCTCGAACGGCTCATGGATTCAACGACAATGGCGCTCTGTTACCGTCCATGCTTTGCTCTTTGCGGCAAACTTGTTCCTCTTCATCGCCTACTCCAAGGGCGTTATTGTTCCCGTGCGTTATACGGATCCTCAGCATGAAACAAGTGAGTTTTCGTCGTCTTCACCCTTCCTTATATATCCTGCTGCTTCTCTAGATGACTCTGACTGGTGGATGTCTAGCTCCGTTCCGTTCCGTGGTGAAATACGAACAAAGGGCGTTTGATATGGGAGCCATTTATGGCCTGGGCAAAAACATGTCATTGAACATGCAGAAGGGCAACATCGACTTCAATGGTCCACCCAGACCAGAGCTGGAAAATGCTTGGGATGACCTTCTACGCTGTAAGTTCTTTTCTCTTCGGTGGTCTTGTCAAATTGTCGACGCTTCATGAATACCCTAACAGTCTGGAATAGATCAAAACATTCGCATCCCTAGAAAGGACATGGGCCAGTTCCAGGACGACGACACCGTCATTCGCTTGACAGACGGGACCTACTACTTTACCGTATCAGTCTTCCACGGACTCCACTGCGTTGAGAGAGTCCGGAAATACATCTATAAGGACCATTACTACACAGACCTCAGTGAGATGCAAGCTATTGCTCTGCTGAAACACACAGAGCATTGCATCGATTACTTTTTGCAGTATCTCCAGTGCAATGCCGACACGACTCTTCTTCCGATGGAGTGGGCGAGTGAGTGAGTTACCCTCCATGCACGTTTTTCGCTCGAAATCCAGGAAGTGACTGACATGAAAATCTCTTCCATCAGAGATCCGAAGCCTGTTTCCCAGGGCTTGGGCAAACATACCTGTGTCAACTGGGACTCAATATTTGACTGGGTGAAGGAGAACTCCTTTGATCCCTTTGAACAGGGTATTTTGGTGCATCCCATTTTTGGTGAGTTACAACCCTCAGCCTGATTCTTTGCGCGCTACGAGACTAACAGAGGCAATCACAAACAGGCGATCCGTACGACCGAAATTCCTCTCACCACCATGTCAATGTGGGACTTACGGAGGCAGGCGGGATTTTGCATCTGAATGAAGATGGGACGTTGAAAGAAGGTAGCAAAAAGGGCCATTCACATTCGTGAGGTATGCAGATAAGCGAGCAATGAGTACTCAGACAGCACATACATGATGGTTTCGATATCATTGATCACCAACCGTTGCAACCACAACCTACCTAAAACTACTGTGCCAAGCCAATCTTCCTCCCTCTTTCCAAACTGTCACTTTCCTATCCGGGAACGAAGCTATCATCACGTACAGGATCGTCGAGATGTCGTGCCTCCAGTGGACACATGGGCACGGTAACATCGCTCCAAGCCTATTTCGACTGCGCCGCCGCCTCGTTCCTTTGAAGTGCGGAGAAACTTGGGAAAGGGAAGATAAACACAACACAAGAAACCGCATTCATCACGACATTCTGGCTGATATGAGGCTAGTCGCCACATGCAGCTTCAGTCAAATCCGATCTATTGTCCCAAGATTGTCACCTACTCCGCACAAAATGCATGCATGCAGGCTGGGCTGGCCGGGCCGGGAACGAGGACGGACACTATCGATCCTGATTGATGCAGTGCTGCAACAGACGGGGACCGGTTCGGCCCGTGGCGGCAATGTGGAATCGAAGTCTTGGAGATTCGTCCCGGGTCTTGAGTAGGTAAGGCAATAGAACCGATCTTAATGAGATGGTGGCTGACTATTTGAAGTCTCACACGAGAAGGGGGCATCTTCAGGCTGAAAATATCCCATGGTCAGCACTTTATTCTCAGACAAGATCAGATGGACCGGACCATGGAAGCTTCCTGATGGTTTTACCCATCAACTCTATCATGAAGGCACGTTGACCAGCGCGGGGATCTGCTACTCAAAAAGCGTTTCAGTCCGCTTCCAAACCCGAGTCGACTTGCATACGCATATCTCAGATCTCAGGACAGTGATACCTCCCTCTTTCGGATTGACACAACCAAAGCTCCGGACGTTGATCCCCTCTTGGAGACCCGAATAGCTGCATAGGAGGGACTTCCTCGACCCCCCACTCACATGTTCCGGCGTTTTGTTCTCTGATGAAACCCTTCATCCCGTGGACTATCACTGTCCTTTGGCTCTTCGCCGATACCGCTGAAGCTACATTCAAGTCGGGGGGTAGACGATAGTTACTACCACTTCGCACCTCACCATTGATGCTTCATGACTATCCGATAATACTATAACATGATATCGGGGAGTAACATACATCATGTCGTCAACTTTTGTTTCTAGTTTCAATACTCCCATACACCAGCGCACTGTGTCGAATGTCCTACCTAACTTTTGCATCCGAACCCGCCCCTCATCTTCCAAGGAGTCCTGAGTAGCGATCACGGATGCGCTACTACGACATCGCCATGCTTCCGACTTTCGTCAACGCTACCTGCCTTTTGGGGAAGAGGGGTTTCAGCATCACAGCTGAAAGATCTCCGTTTAAGACAACGTTGAGTGGATGTTGAGGTAACTGCGACTGATCAGCCAGTTGAGCTTGTTCGGGAACAAGGGACAAGCCGAGGACGGGGAAGTGAAGTTCGTGAGGGGTTGAGCTCGCGATGGTAAGTCGACAACGGGGAGTGGGCGGGAGGGGGGTTGGAGAGTTGATGAAGATGGCGAGCATCCGGGGGTAGAGACCGTTATTTTGTGAAGACCGTGTGTTTGCTTGTGCTATCACATCAAGGTGGAATGACTTGTAGTTGCGTTGCAGGTCGCAATGGCCTTCTCACAATACGCTTTGGCAATACATAGCACAAGCTTTGATGGGTAACTGCGTTCAGACCACTCGTGATTTTGGGTAAGAGGGATCAGACCTGTGCTCAGGAGCTACCGATCGAGTGTTTGGTGTTAGGTGTCAAATGTCACCGGTCTGTGGTATCGACCAGACAACCGAAGATCTCGGGTTAGTTCCATTTTCCCTACTTCACTTCCCCAAAGGAAAATATGGTTACATTCCACTTTCGATACTCTCACGACTTACCGCAAGCAGCCAGGCCGTTTTATAAGCATGAATTTGTTCAATGGCGAATTCTCAAGCTACCCGTCACATCCATCAAAATGCTCTCCGCCCATCTCTCTTCATCTACTCATGTCCAACCATCTACTCAACCAACAAATCACGTCCTAGAGGGGGTACAACTCACAACATGAGCCAATCCAAGACACCCTTCCTCTCGAGGAACCGCGAGGAGCACCACGAAGAAGATGAAGCAGAGAACGAGTCAACAACAGACGTCGACCTCGAAGACGCCCTCGAAACCACATCCCACAAAAGTCCACGCCCACATCGAAGGCCTTCGCCTTCCTTCCTCCGCCGCGTCCTCTCACGCTCCTGCCCAGACCTACTCCTCTACCTCTTTGCCCTCTGGGGATTCCTCTCACTTATCTTCCAACTAGCCCAACTTTTGCTTCCTATAACACCCATCTTCCCCTCTTACCATTACCAACCCCAGGGGCATTCAACAACGAAAACAAGCAGCGCCACAACCAAAGAAATAGACGTCTACCGCCCGTCCACCTTCCCCTCCCCCACCTACTCCCTCTGCTCCTGCGGCTCCTCCATCTCTGAAGCTCTCTCCCTCTCCTGCGTCTACGACACCATGGCAGCCGCCTGGCTGCCTCTCCATTGCCGCGACCCCGAACTAACCACCATCTTCGACCGTTCCGGCCCCGGCCAAGGCGGGTCATGGCACTATTACGCTGACAAAAAAGGTACTATCCGTCTCAGTCCGCACCAAATCTCCCTTTTAGCCGATAAACAGACAAAGGGGGGAAATGTCTTTTGGGCAACAAGAGAATGGCATCTAGCCCATTGTCTGTTTTACTGGCAGAAGCTGGTGAGGATGAGGGATACGAACGCAATAATGGAGAGGAGGTTTGATGGGTGGATGCATGCGAGGCATTGTTATGGGCTGTTGATGAGGAGGGATCCGCCGAGTAGGGAGATGTTGCTAAAAGTTGATGTTCGGTTGAGTAGTGGGTTTGAGATGGGCAAAGAGGAGGGGGAACATGAGGGGGAAGGGCATGAAGAGGGGGGAGGGCACGAGGGGGAAGGGGGACATGAAGGGCATGAAGGGCATTGACTTCTGAGTTGGGTGGATGGATGATTGAATGGAAAAGGGAAGAGATGCAGAAACATTTGGCTACCTGCAGAAATCCTTATGTACAATTGTAAAAAGTACCTGGTATGGTATGGTTTGGTTGAAGAAGGCGTGCCACTGTCTTTCTATAGTGTGAATAGTGGTGTCCTTTACGTCCCCCGCAAACAATCAGGCAACCACATCCCTCTCACTTCACTCTTCGTCAACTCCAAGTCCTCGCCTTCCTGGTTCTCGCCCCATTTCTCTGTGTTATCTATCGGGTCACATCTGGGCAGCGGTTCCATCTCTAGCAAGAACTCTTGAGTCTTGAGTTGCCGAAAAAGCGGCGCCCACGTCTTGAGTTTCTGAAGGATCTGAAACTTATGGAAACATTGCCCAGCTTCGCTCAGGTTCCGCGAGAGGTTGATCAAGCCAGTCCTGAGTACCACAGCGAAGAACCTTAGCTTGATCTCCTCACGACTCGAAAGAAACGAAAGCATAGCCTCAAGCTCCGAAGTGACCGTATCAAGAAAATCCGCCGAGCACTCCACGCGAAGGATCACGCCCCGCATGTGAGGAAGCACAGCCGGACGATTGCGGACAAAGTGCGGGAAGAGCGAAGGACCTTCGGCGAACTCGAAAACGGAGTTGAAGAAAAGGCGAGCTGCAAACTCGCGGGTGATGAACGGTGACATTTGCGAGAGCTGCAGGAGGCTGGTGTAGCGTGATGGGTGTATGTAGCGGCATATGCCTTTGACGCCCGTTTCATCGCACAGCGACCCCGACTCGGGCAATTCTGCGGAGGTTGGGGTTGGCGCCTCATGCATGTCGTCCGCCAGCTTGGGATCCCAGCCTGACCAGTTGTCTGCGCTGTCGTTGAAATTGCATTGGTTGCCGCAGCATTTTTCGAGGACGGGGTCGATTAGAAGGTGATACGGTTGGCAGGATGGTCGTCTTCTTCTATACCGGGGGGGGGCTATGAGAGGACGATTGCTGCTGGTGATCTTCGTCCGACATTGACATCTCCATCTCCATGTCCGAATCCGAGTCTTCACCATACTCTTCCTCCTCCTCGCTCCAATCAGAGTTCTCCGGTACCTCATCCTCGTCTGCAGGGCTAGGCTCATACGGCTTGCCATACGACGCCTCAGGCCACTCATCGTACTTCATCTTGCTCGAAGGTAGTAGATTCCATCCCGACGGGAGATTCTCAGCGGGCACGGCGCCGTTGGTGATCGCCGCGAAGAGGTGCACAGGACTAACGGGATTCCGCACGTACCAGGGCGTGAGTGTGTCCATGGTGCGTGTGATCAGGGGGTCTGACACGACGAGGTCGTCTAGATGGCGCTGTGGTCGCTCGTGGTTCCATTCATTTTCGGAGATCCGGAAATGAATTCCTTGAAATACTTTCAGGGGCGAATCTGGCTGGACGACTCCGTCGCGGCGGAAGCGGGTGAGGAACTGGTCGTAGATGGCATGGCGCATCTCGAGGGGGAGGGCTAGGAGAAGACATGTTTCCGGTTTCGTTTTGGAGTGGTCGGATATGCTCATTTGCTCAACCAAGTGCCTGAGCCCGTTGTCGTTGTTTTTGTTTCCATGCTCGGCTTGGTATGTGTGTCTTGAACACTCGTTCTCGAACCACTCACGCACTTTGGTGGGACAGTGAGGATCTAGGGATTCCCAGTCAAGCGGGGTGATGGGCATGAAGTTGAAGGAACCGAAGCCTTGGGTGAAGTCTGCTCCATTAGGCCCCTCGGCCTGGAGTGAGTTTGCGGTGACGGTAGATTGGCTGTCAGCTGCTTCCATGTTGTGTTGTGTGTCTATGTCTGTGTCGCATACGCAGAGGGTGGCGGAGGTGGAAAGGCGACGACAAAAAAAGAGCTTGGTTCTGTAGTGGTTACGGAAGAGGTGAAACGGACATCAGGGCAACTTAGTCATACTAGAAGTAATTGCAGGTAAATGGGAAGCCCAAACAGTGAAAGGAACTCAGGGCACGGACTTCCAACAGAGGGCCTGGGTTGTGGGGTGGGATGAAATGGTATGTAGAAAGTCGAAGCTATTGCGGGGTTCATTGTCTCAGTGAAGGTCGAAGTACCTCGGCAGCCTGATCGGGTTTGCAAGTGAAGCTGACTGACTCAGCTTGCGACTGCTGCCTGAAACTCAAGAGGCTGAATGCAACAATCCGTAATAATAAAGGCATTGACCGCGGTCATGTTGTTGATGACCAATGGGCTTGAGCAAGGCTGAGATTGCTTCCCGAAGAATGTGCTTGTGGTTGAAGGGTAGCGAGTGGTTACGGAGGAGGGAGTTACTTCAAGCCAGATGAGTATGATATCGGAAGGATGAGTAGCGAACTGGATAAAAGACCTGATGCGGGACTGTGGTAGCTATGCTGACAACTCACATGTAGACGGATCAATATCCCCTTCGACTTATCGGTTAGGGACGGACTTCATGTAACATTGTTCCTTTCTCGCTTTGTAAAACTTTACGCCTTCGCTTTTTCGTTAAACATACGTTCTGAAAGAGGCTCTTTGATGTGCCCAGGGGCATGATCATCTCCATGAGAGTGACAGAGATTTTGAAGAGTGTCTGTTGAGGTCCAGGAGTATGACGAGAAAACGGTATGGGTCCCGTACCCGAACTCCGGGCTACGTGGCCAAGCATCCTGCCAACTACTCCTTTGAGACTTCGGCACAAAATGGGCTATTGATGAATTTATTGGCGCAGGATATCGGACTATCTTCTATGGGTCCTGATTCTTTGACCTAGGTTTTATGCACGAGTGACGAGGTTAATGTTAATACAGACAGGTGGCGGAGAGTAAAGGTGAGATGTTTTTGCCATCACTAAGTCATCAGGATGTCTCTCTGGGACCTTTTTTGTTTTGCGCGAGGTAGCCAGTCAATTCAATGTCATAGGCAACTTGATCCGGACCGTACATTGCGATGGTGATGTTATTGTAAATGAACTTGAAGAAAAGTTAGATCAAGGACTGAAAAAGAGTACAAATTCATGATGCCTCGCGGATCACAAGCATCTACGCCACTAGATCAACGAATAAGAGACAAAAATAGGGAACAAAAGAAACACAGTAAGTAACAATGCCTGAGCTGTTCAGCCTTTACACAATTTCGTATGTATAATACCCATTTCCTTCGCCCATCCCAAGCACAGGGTCCGGAGTCCCGTTTGCCTTGTTGTTCTTGGCGGCCCGGGCAATAGCCTTGAGAAACCTCGAAACACTAGGGAATGCCCTTTCAAATTTTGGGGGGTACCGATGCTCCAAGGTGGTATTCAACGGAGGGCCGTTAACATACGGGTCTTTCTTCAAGTAGTTCATCCGCTCTTCCGGTCCTTCCCCGACTCTTTCAGCAAACCATGAGTCGATGTCTCTGAATAAGCCTTTCTTCTTCAGTCCTTGAAAAACTATTTCCGGGATTAAATCATTTTCCTCATCCGTTGGGCCGTAAAACGAAAAATACCCAGCCCTTCGAACCTGTGTTGCGCAGGAATGGACTGCTGTCTTAAGGAGGATCAATCCACAGACGTTCGGAAGGAACTCGTTTTGAAGCTGGAATGGTGCCAAGTAAGCATCTTTTATATCATCCTTGGCGTCGCTGATCTCGTCCCAAAACACCATAATAGAGGTATCGGGCACATGCATATCCAAACTGCAGTTGTCCTCGAGTGCTAGATTGTACCAACGACAATTCTTATCGAAATTAGTAGTGGTTATTCTAGCTTGAAGAATAGGACCCCGGAGCTTGATACTTCCCCCGCAAGCAACAGAGCCAAAGGGGCTTGTCCTAGTTTCTGGTGCTACTTTAGCTTCCAGAACCTCAGCCAAAGCATCCACAAAGTGTGAATGACATGGTCTTAGGGGAGTGCTCCGCTCTTGAATAAGTGAAGCCCAAGACCATGAAGGGGCTATCTCAGTATTTCTTTGACTGCATGGGCTTTTGCAACTCCACAAAAGCCCCTCGATAAGGCGATATGACCACAGTCCGGCAAGATAGGTTATACCACTCCATCTGCTGCTTAGCTGCTCTGCAAGGCCGGAAATAGCCACAAGCCTGTCTGAAGGCTTGGTAAGAGATCTCCTAAAGTACATTCTCAACAGCCGATTCCATGCCTCTCGTCGGTCTGAGTCAATTGCCTTGTCGTGGAGAGCATTTTCCCAATGAGACCGGAATATCTTATCGAAGTACGTCAACGGGGATCTTTCAATTGAGTCTGGGAATGATTCACTCGCGTGACTCGTTGAGCATTCCCAGTGTAGCTCATTTTGACCAAAGATAAGGGTACGACGCGCCAGGAGTTGTTCCTGAAGTACCCACCCACGGGTGTAGAGAATGAGCTCCGGTTCCCACTCATTGGTATATTTGTTGATATAGTCCCTCATTAAGTACCGATTCTCTCCTAATTGTATAGAGAAAGGTACTAACGAGAGTGGATATCGTCGGTAGAAGAGGCCACCGTTGGAATTAGCTGAGGCGCCAGCAGCCAAGTTCAGAAAAGAATCCCGGTAGACTTGCTGCATTTTGGCCGATTCCTGGATCCAATCCTTATCTCCAGGTGAGTTCTGGATGATGCAGAGGGAATCAATCCAAATAAAGGGGATGTTCAATTTTCGAGTGAGTATGATGGCATCCCGAAAGGTATTTGGTAGCTCGCTCAATTGAATGCCGTTTAAGAACGTAGCATAGTTTTCTTCCAAAAGCCGAATCGGAACTCCATTCTTTCCCCAACAGTGACTAAGAGTCATGTAGGATTTTTCCACAAAGCCCGGTCGACTCGTTTCGCATATCCTAACGTGTGCATCTCCAATGACTCCCACTGCGACCAGCCGGGCAGGCCATTTATCCTGCGCATTCGCGGTCTGGACCGGATTACAGAGGGGGTGTGAGCGGCAGTTTTCGATCCATTTGAGCGCTTGATTCCAGCTTGCATCGCCTGCTGTGGTGAGCGCAGTTGGGAGACCACGGGCTAGAGAAAGCGTGTATACAGTTAGCCGACCATGTATGTCATATGGTTATCACTTGTAGACTCGATCTAACAGTGTCAGCAGCAAAAGCTTACCTCTACTATAGTTCTCATCTTTGACCTCGACACCAAAATAAGCAAGATTCCCTTTTGTGCCATCACCTTTCACAACATCCATTTCCAGGGAACACCACCCTTTGCGTAATGTTAATGCTGCATCTCCCCGCCCCAGCCAATCGACACCTGATTCTAGGCTCTCAGCATCGAATGGATTAGGCGTAGCACTTCCACGTCCTCTCAAAATTTTAGCCATGAGGCAATGACAAAAATGGCAGTTTCCTTCAGCAGCTGATCTAAGAAATTCATTGACGCTGCAAAAGGGAACTTCTGCCCGTTCGTGACCCCCAGCAAATAATTCGGCTATTGTTTTGAACGCCGCCGTACAACTCGCGCACAAGCAGTCAAACGCAGCTTCGGGGATCTCTTCTCGCTCAAATATAGCTATGCAATGTTCGATGTAGGCTTCATACGATCTGAAATATGGTGGCAAAGCTGAAGGGCGTGGTGATTTTGAGTTCGGCTTGTTGACTTCCGGAAGAGCAGAGGGGGAACGGCTTGTCTCCGCCAAGCGGGACGATTCGGCGGTTACGCCCGTCGAGTCCATAGCTGGCGTGGTCATCCAAAGATCAAGTTAAGAAACTCGATAAAGTCGCCCGCTCATGAAGGAGTTGTGTCGAAGGGTGAGGAGGGGCCTAAAGAACGCAGAGAGCAAAAACCTCAAGAGAATGAAGATTGCTTCTGGGCTTGATGAAGCGCAGCCCAAAGCAGCGCAACCAATAGAAGTAGCGGAAACCTTTCTTTCTGTTTGTAACCTCAAACAAGGCAGTCACGCAAAAGAACAGAACCATTTGGCGTTATCTGGTTAGCCAATGATAACATTGCCGGACTACAATCCAACCCTGGAAAGTTTGTTGGCGTGATACTTTGGACAGGCACTTTGCTACTTCCAGTTGGTGAGTACGGGTTAGGTAAGATCCTCTCGGCAGGTCAGCACCATGAGTGGTGCTTACTGTGCTTGAGACGGTGGAAGTGGGGCGGCGAGATTGTCGTTGTACGAGAGTTCGAAATGTTCTTCTCCACGTTCGCAGTGAAATAGCCTCCAATGCCAATCAATTTCCCTGTTTCTATCCCCTGTGAAGTTTCGCGCTAACAAACTTTCCAGTATTGGACTGTACCGGTTGTGATTCGAAGTTGGAAAATAGAAACCAATCCATAGAAAAAGAAGAGGCAATCAAAACGGGAGGAAGAAAAGAAAGGCACAAAAAAAGAAAACAAAACAAGACATACAACACCAGGGATTCGCTGGTCGTCACCGACCCAACTACTAGTCTGGCCCTCACTGGCTTATCTATGGGAGAGCGGACGGGATCCCGAGTTTTCCAGTGGGTATGGTCGTATGTGCTTTGTATGTCAAGGGCAAGAGCTTATAAAAACCGATTGAGGATTGTGAACTTGTAATCAGAAAGCAATGAACGGGAGTAACTCAGCTGGAAGGCATTCACCAAAAACTCAAATGCAAAGATATAAACACAGCCAATCAGCAAACTCAACCACGACTGGAGCTCGAAGATAAGTGTAAAGTATTACTTCGCATTGATTCTTCATCCCCAGGGGTAACCATCCGCTCGCTACCTCTACTTGCTTAACTCTGCTCCCAATTGTATCCTTCCCTTTCCCCTTTTCCCTCCTCCCTCAAGAAACAAAAAGGATACGGGGTATAAAACATATCATGTGATTCTTCATCCCCAGGGGTAACCATCCGCTCGCTACCTCTACTTGCTTAACTCTGCTCCCAATTGTATCCTTCCCTTTCCCCTTTTCCCTCCTCCCTCAAGAAACAAAAAGGATACGGGGTATAAAACATATCATGTCTCCTCCCCCCCACCTCTCTCTTCCATCTACTATGACTCGACTCGCCAGAATACGAAAAGTGTGTAACTAAAAGAGAAAAGAAAGAACAAAAAATGATCAGGCCAAGTTAGACCGCCTACCGCCCACCACCCACAGCCCAAACGTCCCATTTCAGTTCATGTCCATTGGTCCTTCCATTCGTTTGATCCTTCTTTCCTTCCTTCCTTTCTTCCCAAGTGCAATACGCTCAAGATAAATGATATGCTGTCCGAAACTATGCCCGTCCAGCCCGGATGATGATGATCACCCTTGCATTCAAGACAACGATGAAGGTAAAGAAGAAATAAGTATATATACAATAAGTTTGAATGGAAATATGCGACTAGAAAATCGTAGAGGTAGCGGCGGTTTGGATGATGATGATGATGATGATGTCGGCGATAAGGAACCGAACAGTAAATGAGACAGTTATGATTATGGCTTGGTATGGTATGATTTAGTAGGTATGATGTGATTGTTGTAGTAGGTAAGGGAAGGTAGGTAGGTAGGGTATGATGGTTTCGATATGATGGAAAACAATTTAGTTGTTTGTACAGGGGTATAAATGCGATGATGCATACGCTTTGCTGGAGTTCAGAGATTCGTTTAGTAGGTATGATGTGATTGTTGTAGTAGGTAAGGGAAGGTAGGTAGGTAGGGTATGATGGTTTCGATATGATGGAAAACAATTTAGTTGTTTGTACAGGGGTATAAATGCGATGATGCATACGCTTTGCTGGAGTTCAGAGATTCAAAACAAACGCGAGATAAAATGAAAATAAAACAACGTAAGAAAGGAACCGTCCGGTCGTTGTGGGTGAGACAAATGACGAGAGGCATTGTGGTTGGTGRTGTGGATCGGTAATAGGGTATCAGCCGTGGACAAAAGYCCRTTTTCACTCCAAGCTCTCACCCAGCCTTCGAATCTCGTCATCATGCAGAGCACCCATCCACAAGCAGCGCTCAGTGATGCCCTCAATAGGCTGGAAAGAGTACCGGCTGCTCGCTTCAAGAAGTCTCAGCAGCGTCTTGACCACCCCGGCCGCGATCCTGCAACCTCACCCAGCCTTCGAATCTCGTCATCATGCAGAGCACCCATCCACAAGCAGCGCTCAGTGATGCCCTCAATAGGCTGGAAAGAGTACCGGCTGCTCGCTTCAAGAAGTCTCAGCAGCGTCTTGACCACCCCGGCCGCGATCCTGCAACGCTCAAAGTTCACCAAAGGTGCAGTAGTGGGAGAGCTCGCAATCTCGCTCGGTCGCTGGGCGTTGAAGAGGAGGTCGTGCGTGTAAATGCCCACAAAGGGGATACATCCCTCATCAGCGGTCTTCGAATCACCGCCCTCCATCTCTTTGCGCAGGTTGTAGAAATTCCTTGTAGGCGACATCAACGTCTCCAAATCTTGCATTGTTCGCTGGTCGCTGGAGGGCACCATCGCCCATGTCTTGTTCAGACGGCCAATCTCATTGCTCATTAGCGCGATGGTCAATTGCGCCATGGTTGCAAAGTTGCGGAAACGTCGACAATGAGCTGCAATGTGGATGAGCTTGATGATGCAACGGGCCCTTTCCTCGATGTCGCGAGTCAGGACAATCTCGGAAATGGCCCATTTTACCATGATATTGAAGCGGGCAATCACCACCTCAACGCCATGCGCATCCGTATCCCTCAAGAATGACACCCAGCTGCGCGCGTGACAGCCTTTCTGTTCAGCATCCTTCCACCTCATGTCGATCAGTTCTCTCCAGTCGATCTCGTTCAGCGCATCTTTCTCGATGAGCGTAAACTGCTGAGCTAGGATCTCGCTGTCGAAAGCCAGAATGAAGGGCAAGTGGGCTGAGAGTCTGCTATCGGACGCTTCGGAAAGCTCACCAGCTTCCGGCAACGGCGAGGGAATATCGAGCTGACGTTTATCACGAGGTGTACCCTTCGGAGCAGTTGGCTGTACCGGAGATGAATGTTGATGCTGGCCATAGGGAGCAGCTGTTGTGGTAGGGGTAGTATCAGGTGTTGGTGGCAAAGGCTTCACATGCCATCCTTCCTGCTGCTGATATGCAGAAACTTTGGCGATACCCGGAGGCATCTGAAGCGCTTGAATCAGGGTTATGGGTGGGGATGGCGGGTTAGGGCCGGATTGGTTCTCAGCGAGGGGATATGCGGGCTGTGTCGAGAGGGCAACACCAATTGCTGATGGAGTAATGACACCGTAGTCGTCAACACCAGCATCGAATGGTTCCGCGGACATTTCCGAAGACAGGTCTGTGTCGTCTTCACTTTCCATCGTCAAGAAAGACTGCTCAGCGCTCATACGCACCGGCTCTGCAGTGGGTACTGCGTCGTCGACCTTGACGGGCTTCATGCTGTCCGTCTTCTCCACAAAATCAAATGAAGCTGTGGAAGGGTGTTGGGAGCTTTGTACACTCTGCTCATCAGATGAAGGAGGCTGCAGGACGGAACGATCGGTCCATGATTGCAGCGTATCCTGGTTGACACCAGAATCGTCCATTATTCCCCGCTCCAGCAGAGGGATCGAGTTGTAGGAGTCCCTGGAAGTAGCGGAAATGAAGGATTCGGCATTGGTAATCCGGGGCTGACGCGGAGTGACGTCCAGATAGCTGTCAGCTATATCCATTGGTGCAGGTGTCGTAGGTGAAGGCGGGACAAGGATATCCTCCCCGGCAACATGTACGTGTCGATGATCCTTCTTCTCCTCTTCTGTAACCTCCTCGGGCCGCGTCGGAAGGGGATGTGTTGTCTGTGCGACCTTGAATGCTGGTAGATCCATGGACAAGCGAATGGTCGATTTCCTTTCATATTTCCCTTCCAACTTGAGCAGTGCGGCTTCAACACCGCCATCCTCATCATCGTCAGGAATCTGCGCCAACTTGATCGCCTCAGCCTCGAAGGACGGGCGCATAACCGGCTTCGATGAATGAGTGCTGAAGAGGGACACGTGGCGTTTCGGATTTTGCTCAGCGAGGGCTCCGAGAGAAAACACTTCTTGCCGATTATAGTCACTCGTGACAACATCCACGAAGCTACTGGAGTCTCGACGGGCTGGACTTCGTATGAACGAACTCGCGAAAGAGTCGGTGTACGTTGTAAGGGATCCAACCGAGCGGGATGTTCTCAGCGGTGGATGATCCAAATCGCCAACATTGGTCACAGCACGAAGGTCACCTCCTGGCCTCCTTCTTAGAACCCGGAGCGGCTGCGGAACGAGGACTTGGGACGAGTCATCAGCCACGGACTCCTCCGAATATGTCGTAGCATCGAAGCTCCTAATGGTTGGCTGTGGCATAATACCGCTAGTATACGACGCGAATCGTCCATGCCTTGCCGACCAAGTCGAGTGCTGTGATCTGCTTGAAAGGTTCCTGAAATGTCCACGCAGTCCGCCCCTGGGAGTCTGATGAACGTCTTGCATGACATGATCAATAGATGGCTGACCGAACTCCTCTGATGGGAGGTCTTCCCCTTCTCCAGGAGTAGAGTCAGGTATAATCGGCGATTCCTGATCGGCCGAGACCGAGTTGCGAAGGGCGCGTTGGCCCAGGATGTACGAAGACGTTCTCGGTGTTCCCGGTTGTTGATCTGGCGGCGTGTTTGGTGGCGTTGGATCTGCAGTGATTGGGATGAACGAGTGAGAAAATGATGCCGATGAACTGGCAGCTGGCAACGCTCCGGACATTACGGGCTGAAGGGTGGTACCATCGACAATGACAATCGAGTCGCTGCCAGATGATATCCCCATGTCGCTCCTAGGTTGTACATTTTCAACATTGGGAAGGTCAAACACCGTGTCCCTGTGTGCAGCCGAATACTCCATCGGGTTCCCGTGACTCCTTGCTTCTCCGTTCCCAGTTGCCGGAGGAACAACGTATTCGAGTTTCTCGGCTTCCACAGCTGCATCTTCGCGTACTGCTTTCTTAAAGTCCTCCGCAACTCCGGCGCCGAGCAGATCAATACGCACAGGTGGGCGGGCTCCGTTCTGACGAGCTTTCGACTGCGGTACTATTGCTGTCCCTGGAAGCCGGTTCACTGTTGCGCCCTCTGGCCCGATGGGCGAGATGTTGGCCAACATTGTTTGGTTGGATGGATATGTTGGCGTCTTATGACTCAACGCGCGCCGGACGCTTCCGAGCAGCTTCTTCATTCCATGGCTGGACATGGCCGACCCCATGAACTTATCCTTCCGCACCTCTACCGGTTGAAAGACAGTGGTCTGCCTGGAAGGGTCGCCCATAGCACTATTTGGACGTACCTCAACAAAGGCTTGCCCAGGCGGAAAGGTGTTACCTTGGATAAGGCTTCCCGCATATGGCAGCGTCAAAAGGAATTCCGCATTTTTGTACAGAACCTTTTCCGTCAGGGTGGCGTGATCATGAAGAGAATCACTCAAGCTGTTATTCCGCTTGTGGGAGGAGTGCTGAGGTCGGACACGTTTGCCTGTAAGGGAGCGAGGAGTAGTCGCTATACCTTCGGTGGCATTGTATACGGAGCTGGGGTCTGCTGGGTGAGCAGTCAACGGACGGTTGGATCCTACTTGCGTATGTCGCGAACCCTTAATCGGGAATGAGCACGATACAACCTCGACGCTTGTGATGCTGGTTGGCGAGGCCTGATTCCTCTCAGGTTCATCGATCTCTGGGTTTTCGGGAGTCCCTGGCCTGTCACCGACAATGATGGAGTCAATATGTCCAGCCTTTGCGATCTCGGCGTAGAAGCTCGTTGGTCCGCGAGGGGTCGTCGGGACATTTAGCTCGTCCAACTGGGGCGGACCTTTGTCGTATTTGACCCAGAAGCTGGGAGTCAAGTTCGGGTCACGATGGCCTGCGATACCTCCTGGGGTGATGGGGATATCGGCTGCCAACGAAGCGTCAAAGTCGGGCCCATCCCAGAATTGCGAACAGATTCTCCTCCAGCACTTCTTGAGCTCAGGTAGAGTCTTCATCTCTATCTTGTGCGCCTTGGATACTTCAGCCCACTCGTCGACAACATCGTTCAAGAGGTTACAGAAAGAAACGCGCAAGTCGTAGTCGACAACGAAATCGTCCATGAAGTAGTTGAGGATCCAATGTCGGAGGGCAACAAAAGTACGAACACGCACCACCGTCCCCAAGTCACCCTCTCTTGCCAAAGCCCATCGAAGGCGCGCGAACAGCATGGAAAGCAAGTCGTGAGAATCGAGGAACTGTCGATACGTGAGGAAGAAATCAGACACGAGGTCATAATCCAGAAAGGAGGGCGAGGTAATCTCTGCAACTAGACGAGGGGGCGTAGCGGCAGTTACCGCACCGGTATTTGGCGAATACCTAACAATAACTCGATCATCGCAGGCAGGTTTGAAGGTCAGTTCGTCGAACATGGCGGGCTCAATCACTAGGTGAGTCGACATGTAGGTTGAGCGCAGCGGCAGATCAGAAGCAGGATACGTTGACGAGACAGCATTGTCCGAGATATGGTGGTCGCTAATAGCAAAATCCATACCATGCATGGGGCCTGTGCCTGGAGTCGCCGAGCAATTCGCCATGGTGCTGTTGATGCGACGGTTCTCAACGGAGGCGCTGCTTGAGAGTATCTCTTCGGTCGGGGCATATGATGAGCCACGGATAAAGGGCGTTCCTCGAATGCTGAATCTGGGAGTGCCTATCCTCCAGGACGGTATAGCTACTTCCAACAATGGCGAGCTGGTCATGTCCGTATCCTCAACAGTCCTGGGTCGCGTACCTTCGCTGGGTTGGGTGATGATGACCTTGAAGCCCCCGGTTTCGGGTTCGCGAACCACATTTCCATCGGCAAGGGTTGAATCAGACGCGGCTCGGCGATGTCCTGGCCCTCTAAGACTCCCCAAGTAGTCGCGCCTCGTGATGGGCGGGGTAGGGAGGTCTGTTGTTGAAGTCCATTGGTTGTCGAACATCTTGGTACTTTCTCCAAAAGTATCGTCATTTTCTGAAGATGAGTGCTCCAGACCAGCTGTATCGGGCGGTGTCATGGGAAATACGAAGGGCGGTTGCGGGTAGCGCTGGTTAGCCGGCCGAACAGTTGGCCTACATGGTTATCAGCATTGACGGCAGGGACACGTTCATCATGACTGCATGCATACCTCAGGTAAATGCGCCCATTATGCCCGACATTCGCTACGGCAAAGTGTCTCCCCTCGCGTCCTGCAGAGCCTCCATCTGGGGTAATGTCGAAATCGCGACTCCCCTGCCCATATTTCCGCCGTGTACTGGTAGGACTGGTGGTGTCGTTTGATTTGCGCTCCGAAACTGGGACCAACGGTTTGGGTGTTCCTGAGCCTGTGCCTGGTATAGGGGGTCGCGACTTGGGCGTCTTTAGTCGTTCTGCGCCCGTCGAGGCGTACATGGGCATTGTCTTCCCTCCATCTTTTGATAGCTTTTGCGAAGGCCTGCGAAACCGCAGATCGCGCAAAGACCTGGTGGCCTGAAGAGTTGAAGATATCGGGGTGGGAGTGGAATCTGATCGATTTCGTTGCAAGGGTTTTTGCTGTCGAAGTCGTGGGGTTTGTGTTTTTGTTTTGGGGGTGCCCGCAGTCGGAGGAGCCGATGGTGAGTCGGCCTCCATTGCGGTGGCACCAGTGGGCAGCCTGATTATAACTCGCGATAGCGTCCAGTACTATCTGCTGCTGTTGTTGTCGCTGGCGACGATGAGGACGGTATCGAGTTCCGAGACGATGTCGGTGTCGGCTCCGGCGTGTGTATGGGGGAATTGGGGGCAGGGTCAAGGATTGTTTCTGGATCGAGATCGGGGTCGTCGTCGTCTGTGGTGAAAAGACATAAGGAGTGTTAACGCCTGGTCGCGTGGTCGTTCTTGACTTTTGTCTCGCGCTGCGGCGCTTCCAAGGTTCGAGTTGGAGTTCGTCTCTTCTTCTTTTCTTTTTTCCTATGCGACTTCCCAATCAGCCTCGAACCAGTGGCGGTCTCATTGGCCCGGGCGCGAAAAGAGCGGAAGTATCTCGGTCGGCGAGGCTGTCGTCATAATCGCATTGGACGAGGAAGGAAGGACATGTCTTGGAAAGCAGCCGGTGGGTGTTGCGCGAGGGACGGCTGACCCAAAAAGGCGAAGCAAGGCGAGGGAAAGAATGGGAGGGCGGAATGCAAGTGGGATGAAAACTTGAAAGTCACATACCGAGCGTTGTTACCTGTCCTGGAAATACTGCATTAAGATTGGACGGTGCACTCTGGCCACACACAGCACGCTATCCCGCGCCTGTAAGTCCAGGAATCTTGGAGGTACTTTGCTTGGGTACCGCCTGCAGATGCAGCTGAACAAAGTAGGCGATAGGCTCCCCCAGAATGATAAACACCAGATGGAAACCCTCCAGTCCCTTTGACGCCTATCACGGCAACAGCTACCTTTGCCGATTGTCGAGACGGAGTCAAAAGATGGAGAAATGGAAATGGGTAGAGTTTGGATCGACAATATGTCAATCAAGTCACCAGTCCGATCACAAGAGGAGGAGCTGGAGGGGAGCACTGGGGATTCCAGGGACGTGCAGCTGGAGACAAGATGCAGTGCAAGGTGCGCCCGGACTGTGATTTGGAGAAGGTCCAACCGCTTTGCGGCCTCAGCTTGCCCCCGAATCTCAATGCCAAGTGCGAGATTGCTCGCACAAACATGGGGTGAACCGCTGGAGATGGCTCGGTCTGGAGCCCCACGAGAGCCAAAAAGACACGAACGACGGCCCGGACACGAGCTTTGAATGGACTGGATGGGGTCACTGGAGGAGTCGCGGGAGGAGACGGGGCTGCCTTCTAGACCACGGTGGAACGGTTTCCTTTGGGATTCCCCTTTTTTTTTTTCCTTTTTCTTTTTTTCTTTTTGTTCCACTCACAAGGCTGCTTCAGTTTCTTAGCATGCTCGTCATCTTCCTCCTGTCTTGTTGTGACTTGGGACGAAACACTGCTGGCCAGGGGGTACCTTACTCACCATGACCACCGACCGACCCAATGGATGGGCTAATTTACAGTGGCCGCCTTCTGCAACCCCTGGGCACTTCCATTTCTCGCTTCTGCTTCTTCCACTTCTTCCTCGCTCCCTCGCTTGTGACGGCTTGCCCTATTTTCCTCAAAAAGTGTTCCTGTCCCAAGCGTCAGGGTCAGGGTCAACAGTGAGAACGAGGATCTGGCCGACAAGGGCACCACGCGTGGGCCCTCTTTTTTGATGACGGGAGGACGATCCGGTTGGTCCCAGATACGGTTTGCTTCTCCACTCCTGGTTCCGCCCTCGATTTCATTCCATTTCGACATTCAGCATATTCCGCGCGCACAGAGGCTCAGAGGGCAGTTTGGCAAGGCACATCGGCCGCGTTGAACAAAACCATTTTTTTTTTTTTTTTTTTTTTTTTTTTTTTTTTTTTTTTTTTTACAAATTCAATGGGCCGTAGAATTCACGTCCTGGTTCCATGCACGGGACGGCACCCATTAACGACAACCATGGACCACAAGCGGGATCACGAATTCTAGCGAGCCCGCACTGGCTCACTGAATAGCGAGCATCGAACATAATGACGACAAAACAAGGTTCTCTGGTTGTCTCGATCGTTCAACCATGCGATTGTGGAGCAAGGGCGGGTCAAATCCTTTCTCCTCAGTCTCGCTCGGGCTTCAGAGAAATAACCACTTCTCTTTCAAACCCCAAAAGACCCTGAAGGATCTTCGACCGCCTCAACTTTCTTTTACAAGGTGTAGCAACATCTTAACAAGTTCATCAACCCACAAAAGAGCAGCAGAAATACATGCGCAGACGTCTTGCCGGAGCTCTGTCACTCCTACCTACCTAGTACATACTCGACATCATACGCGTGGCACCGAGCCCATTCTCTCACATCTCACGTTTTTTTTTCAGTTTTTAGTCTTCGAAGCACCAAACATCATGGTACGATGCGATACCCGAGAGCCTGGTTTGCCTGGTCGCCAATGGGTCCTTCCAACATCTTCATTTCCCAATCTGCCGGGTCCTAGGACGTTTCGATCGCCCACTATCGAGAGCCCCTCAAGGTCTGGGCAGATGCAATTCCCCTGCCCCACACGCTAATAACAGCTTAACTTCGAATGGGTACCAAGTCCCCGAATGTCTGTTTTGTAATCGGGAGTCTTATCCTGAGACAAGCACGCTTTTCTTCTCTTCGTATATCGAACGATGGAAGATATCAAGACGGCCAAATATGAAACGCAGGGTGGGCACAAAGGTGAAAAGAACAAACGACAAACTTCAGGTATCGGACAATTAAACCGACTGTCACTGAAAGATCCAGCCAAACACCTCCAGTGCCTTGTCCATCTGCGTGCTGCATGATGTATCGCTTGCAGCAGCTGTTACAGTTAGGGTGAACCACTGATGTTAACGCGCAGGTATCCCGTTCGGCCAATACAATCACTCTTGTTCCTGCAGCGACCACAAGCGGACCAGCAGATCATTGACAATCATGCCGTCACTCAATTCAGTCATCAGTCGCCTATCATGTCCAACGACATTCAACTTTCTTCCTTTTCTTTCAAAGACTCACATGTCGCGTCATCTCCCAGTATCATTACCTACCCCCACTTCTGCATAATACGCTTATCCTACGATAGAGGTAAGATCTTGAATCTCCGAATACCATCACGTCACACTACTTGCCCTTCCGGTGCCGTAGCTGCCCAATGACGATTCAAAAAGCGTCTACCCGTTTTCCGTCCGACTTTCTCTCGAGATCCCTGGGTGAGATCCCCCGAGACAAGCGCACACGCAAACACGGACACAGATACAGACACACGGTTTGAAAGACATGCCGCACAACGGTAACGGTCGCGGTCCGCCTCGGACTGTGTTGTGACTCGAGCGAGACTCGAGCGTTTGCTCGAAGAAGAGAAAAAATGAGGGTTTCTCGTATAAGCCTTAGACGTGGTACTAGAAACTATGGGTCATCTTGTCTCGACCTGAGACCGACGAGACTTTCGAGACCGTTGTTTGTCAGTCAGTGGCTTCGGCTCTTTGGGAAAGACTCAACCCGTCATCCGCTACCAGTTCCCTCCCTTTTTTGCTGCGGTCGGCTGGTTCTCTAACCAGTAGGCTTGGGAGGTTAGGAGGAAGATGTGATGGCAAACCGTCTTGGCGGGTTCTGTATCACAAAGGCACATATAGGAAAACTATGGTACTCGACTTCTCGGAGCGCGGGGCGCGGATGTGGGACTGGAGGCGAGACACACGGACGGAAGGGAGGGAGGGAAACCGTTTACACCACCACCACCATCGGATGTTGAGCCATTTGCGGTTTTTGGACTTTCTCTCCTCCGTCAACCAGGTAGTTTTCGAGTCGCATTACGTCAATAGCCGATGGTTAGGTTACCTCTCATCCCTCCCAGAGTTCAAAGCTTCAGCTCATGGCCATGCAAACGATCTCGACCACCTGAGTGGCATGTCACACAGTACGTTTTCTGCTGCACCTTTCTGGTACCCGGAGCTTCTTGGCGGACCTGTCGGCAGTTGCAACGGAACGGTTACGGTTTGCTGCAGCCGTTGGAAGACAAGCTCACAACGAAAAGAATTCCCATTCCCAGGGAAGATAGAGCCTCTTTCAAACCATGCATTATTCAACAGGAGTGACAGGATCCCGTACAAACCCCGACGCCAATCTTGTTCACATGCTGAGTTTCTCGGCTGTCCTTCTTCATGATACCTCCATGCCCTATCCCAGACCCTCCAGAAAACAGCTGTCTCGGTTTCCTTTACCAAATACGGCAAGTGATCAGCGACATTGCAGAGATTAGTCCGGTAGACGGTAGCGAGTCTCCGAGTGTAACGGTCAAGCATAAGCTCATCAAAGGCCGTTACAACGACAAGGTTGGGGCGGTCCAGTAGGTCAGATCAACTGGTCTCTATCGAACAATGTCATTGTGGTTGTCGATCAAACGTTATTGATGGCTCTATGACGATTACTACGGGTCAAAGGATGGGTATGTCGAGAAAATGAGCGTTGTATTCGCCTGTTGGAAACCGGAAGCAATGTCAGCAAGACTACCGGGAGGTCCTAACAATCACCTCAGATGCCACCGAACGATGTGGAAGGAAGTATTTAAATTCTCGCATGTAAAATTCCATTCATCCTTCTCGGGTTCTGTGTTTTGTTATACTAAGATAACAACAATTTCACCAAAAGTGAGGCAAGGACAAGTTCAAATTCCGGTGGACTAACACGGTGGGGAAGCCTGTCATAGATCCCCCGGCATTGTTGCGCTTATAGGCCCATGCCATGCTCCACCTCCCAACAACAAATCGGACCTTATCCGTTCAATCGGGTATGGTGTAGCGGTAACATCGTTGACTCTCACTTCCTCAGGAGTGACTGCTCTCTCAACAGCCCCGGGTTCGACTCCCGGTATCCGAGTCTCAAACAAAATCTTATTTTTGCAGATTTTTATACTTCGGGCGGTGATGATATTACGCGATTGTGCATTGTGGCTTTTTTTTTTTTTCTTTTTTTCTTTCTTCTTTTTTTCCTTTTCTCTTTTTTTTCCGTCTCTCCTCATGACTTACATGCGGAAAGTAAGACTATCTATGCGAACTTTGCTCATCTTCAGGTAACCTCTTTTTTTGCCTACAAGAAACGGTACATTTTCACCAAATTATCTGAGTTACTACACATAGCATGGAACTTGATGATGCAGGTTTCAAGCGTAGATACAGACAGGCTCGCGGAAGTCGCTGGATCTCCCTAGGCAAGCTCATAATATGTCGAAGCTCGGATTCATGATGCGCTAAACACATGTACGGCATGGCCGGTGCCCGCGATGACCTTCTTATTTTTGTTGTTGGTCGCGGTCTTCGATGAAATAATGGGAGATATGGTTAATGTTTGGATTGGTGAGATCTATGACCAAAGTCAGGATAGCAGAAAAAGCGTGGGTAGCGAGGTTGAAAATAAGGCGTAGTGAGAAGAGCTGGCGTAGTGAGAGAAGTTGGCGTCTCGCCAAGCTGGGATCTCGAATAAAAAACAGCTGGCGCTACGGTCCAATATCACTTCGTCCGGGTCGTTAGAAATGTCCCCAACATGTGTTGACTTAAGTTGTAAGACGAAGGAATAGAACAGGTAGAGAAGAAAGGGACTGACTGTAAAACCCATGTGCATCGTTGCCATCGATGGGCCCGCGTTCGAAGGAATTTGAGCAGTGATCAAGGCCACAGAACACTGAAGAAGGGAGAAAACCTACAAAATTCAACCAGAGGTCTTGAGCAGACAAACTTTACTGTAGTGAATTGTACAACAGACTCGATGGAATCTTATCCCTGAACAGAACCAAACAGACATTATCATTGAACTCATTTTTAGAACCAGGAACCAAGAGGAATCTGTTAGCATGAACACACAAGAGGCTACATATCAGACGAGTGCCCACGTTGGGTCTACCCTCATAAACGGGGGCAACACTCATGGTAACAGCGAAACAGCAACAAGAAAGTGGTGGTCCTATTAACCTATGCCCCAAAACCTATCATGCTCTATATGAAAGTCATCCCCTTAATCCACCCATATATACCCATCATACTACGTATATCTCCATGTCTACAGCATCTCAAACTCCCAAACACCCTCTACCTCTATCTCCCTTTACCTAACATTATACCTGGCAATCAACCCTGCCATCTTCTCCACGAACCAGCCCTTGGGATCGGGACTCGTATCCGCGCTCTCCGCCACCGTCAAGATCGTCCTGACACCCACACCCACGCTATCCGACCCGGTATACTCGCGGAGGGTATCCAACACCTCAGTGACGGCCGCCTGATCGCCACCAAATGCTCCCACCTCGTTCAACACCGCGCCCAACTCCTGGAGGTTGTTCACAGCGGGGACGGCAATCTGGTAGTCGAACGACTCGGTTACATCGAGTTGTTCCATGACGGTACGCTGGGAGGTTGTTGCGAGGATCAAGAGGCGGTGGCCCTTGGGCGGCGGGGTGACGAGAAGGGTGACGAGGGCCTGGAGGATGGTGTTGGACAGGCGCGGGCCGACGGGGTTCCATTCGATGATGCGCTCGAGGTTGTCGATGATGAGGAGGGAAAGGGGGGACTTGTAAGCGTCCGTAAAGATCTTGTGCAGGTAATCCTTCTTGGCGACCTCGTCGCGGAAACCGACCATGTCGGCGGGCGTGATGAACTTGATGAAGGGGAAGTCGGACTTCATGGCAATGTGGGCGGCCAAGGCGGTCTTTCCGGAGGCCGAAGGACCGTGAAGGAGAACGGTCATGTGCTTGAGGCGCTCGAGCTTGCGCACGTTACTGACGTAGAGCATGCCATCCTCCAGGATCGAGGTGATGCTCTTGGAGTAGTGGATGACGCCATAGGCCAAGTGTTTCTCGAGCTCAGATTCGTCTGCACCGAAGGCGGGCTTGACTTCCTCGAGGGCATTAAGGAAGTCCTGGCGGTTGACCTTCATGTTGGCCACGTCTTCAGAGACGCCAGCCATCGTGCCGACTTTGATGTGTCGGGAGAAGGCGTACGAGGTGGCGGACTTGACAAGACCGCTAAGCTCGGCACCAGAAAAGTTCTTGGTGAGAGTGGCAAGTTCAGCGAGGTCGACATCGTCAGCCATGACCTTGTTCTCCTTCATCTTGGAGGTATGGATCTTGAGAATCTGGCTACGGCCATGCTCGTCAGGAAGCGAGATCTCGATTTGAACCTCGAGACGACCGGGACGAAGCAAAGCGTCATCAATCATGTCCTTACGGTTGGTCATTCCGATAAGGAGGATGTTGTTGAGCTGGTCGACACCGTCGAGCTTGGAGAGCAGCTGGTTGACGACACTGTCACCGACACCGGTACCACCGCCAGCACCAGAACCTCTCTGCTTGCACACAGCATCCAACTCATCGAAGATGATAATGTGCAGGCCGGACTCGTCTCCCTTCTCCTTGTACTCCTTCTCGGCATCGGCGAAGAGCTTACGGATGTTCTCTTCAGACTGACCAACGTACTTGTTCAACACTTCGGGACCATTGATGACCTTGGGTTCCCTGGCGTTGAGCATCTTGCCGATCTGTCTGGCAATAAGGGTCTTGCCGGTACCGGGAGGACCATACAGCAGCATACCCTTCACGTGCATGATGCCGAGTTTCTCGATGAGTCCGGGAGGGAAGATACGAGAGGCGAAGGCACGACGGAAGATGGTGGAGAACTCGGTATCCAGACCACCAATCCCCATATCCTCGAACTTGAAGTCTGGGGCGATGATGGCGTTGGCCGCTGGGCGCTTGTTGGAGCCCTTGAGCTTGATGGGTGACCTGGCATCCTTGTAGAAGCCAATGCTGGCCTGGTTGGTGAGAACACCGCGTGCTCCAGGGTCACTGCGTGTGGGAGCCTCGCCCGATCCCAGCATGGTCAGATCAACCAGAGTGACCGTCTTGACCATGACAGCCAGGGGGATATTCTTAACGTCAAGAAGGAACCTCTGACCAGGAGCAAAGACCTGATTCTGGAAGGTTTTGAGGAACACCTTGGCCAGCTCATCCTGGTCATAGGGAGTATCGACGATTCTGTTGGCTGACGCAAATCCGATCTCGACATCCATGGAGCCAATGTAGGCGTCGCCTCCACGGACAAAGGGATCGTAGACCTCTCCCATCAACTCGTCCATCATGCCAACTCCGCACCATGTTCGCTGGGGATCTGACAAGCTGATATGACCTTGACGGAAGCCAGGGGTAGGGCGTGCCGTCACAACATAGTCTCCTCTTAGTTGTCTTCCTGTCAGGCGGATGTATAGATCGGAGCCGTCACGGTTCGGGGGAAAGTCGTCGGGCGATACGGCGCAACTGGAGTACGGGGTTAGTGTCTTGGGATGACCAACCGTAGGGTGCGCATCAACTCACATGTTGCCAAAGATGTAGAGGCTCTGCAACGTTTTGTCATCAACCTTGGCGAGTCGAAGGGGAACACCGCGACCGGCTGACTGAGAAGGGTATCCGCCAGGAGCGGGCTGTCCACCGTAACCGCCGCCGCCGCCGCCGCCATAGCTCTTCTCGGATGGCGCACCTCCATATCCGGCACCAGCGCCGCTACCAGCGTATTGGGGTTGAGAAGGAGCGCGACCACCTGGGCTGCCGTAGTTGGTCGGTGGTGCGCCGCCGCCGTATCCGCCTCCCGCTGCTTGTTGAACGGGACGACCGGGGAGACCAGCTCCTCCTTGTGGGGGTTGGGGCTTCTTGCCAAAGAGATTGCCTCGAATATCCATGGTGACTGTGTTGTGTAGATTATAGGTTACGAGTATCGAGGGTTGCGTGGGTGTGTAAGCCGGGAGAACCAGTCGCCCTTGGTCGTGTTTGTATAGTTGTCGTCGGAGTGCGGAGTGGGCGCACTGGGTTCGCCGCAAGTAGACACGTTGGTATGTTGGTTCGGCGATTGATTGCTTTGAGTACTTTCGCAATTGACGATATGGCCGGGTATGACCAAGATGTCTGTCTATGCAAAGGAAGGAACAGATGTATCGAAATAAGATGCCTGTCCTTGAGGCTGAGCTTCGGTGTTTCGTCGAGAGGGGACGTCTGTTGTGTCAAAGGAAGGCGAGCTCCCGCTGTCACTGCGTGTGGTTTCAGCTGTGTCCCACTGACGCTGTACAGGAAATGTTGTCAACAGCGGCTATACTAGAAAGGACATAGTCAGCTTACTTGTAAAAAGGCGCCAGCTTTCAGGTACTGGAACCGCTTAAATCAGCGGGTCCCCGGACTTTGTCCCCTGGCGGCCAGACTCGCCCCTGACCAACGTACGTCAAAGAGCGGGGCACGTGTTGGCCGCCTGGGCGGTACCAGCGATAAGATAAGAACACTGACTGGCCCAAAAGGTACTTCTACCAATGTGTCGTCGTCGTCAACCATCCATCACTTGAAGAGAGACGATTTCATCGTTTGTGTCAATATCAATATGCCTCTGTGAGTGAAGACTTACTCCTTTTCTTCATGCAACAATTACTGACAGCATCAAAGTCACCTTCTCGGAAAGAAATCATGGAACGTCTACAACACAGACAACGTCGCCCGCGTCCGCCGTGACGAGGCCGAGGCCCGTGCTCGCGAGGAAGCTGAAGAGCAACGCATGCAACAGGCCGACGCGGAACGTCGTCTAGCGATTCTCCGCGGTGAAGTCCCGCCGCCACTTGAGGAACCGCCAGTAGCAGATTCCAGCGACCATGGGCGCCGTCATCGTGAACGTGATCCTTTGGCAGGAGGACGCAAGCGCAAGCGAGCAGGCGAAGATGACACCGATTTCGAAATGAGGGTAGCGCGGGAACGTGCCACGGCAGGGGAAAGTGCTGCGAGGGAGCTGTCTGGCCCAGTGAAGTCGACTTCCATCACCACTGCATCGCTGGTCGATGACAAGGGTCACATCACGTTGTTTGCTGAAGAGGATCTGAGGCTTGCAGAGAAGGATGAGAAAACGGAGACGGAAGCAGCGAAGAAAAAGCGTGAGGAAGCGGAGCAGCATCAGGTACGCTTTACCAGTGCGGCTGGCAGGGATGCGGAAGGCTTGCTAGCGAAGAATGGCCCGTGGTATGCAACACCAGATGGGGACGTTGCTGCCTTGGTTCCATCCAAGAACGTGTTCGGGAAGGAGGATCCTGGACGGAAGGCTCGTGAGGTGGAAAGATTGAGTGCAAGTGATCCGCTTGCGATGATGAAGCAGGGTGCCAAGATGGTTCGCGATCTCAACAAGGAACGGGAGCGGGAGAATGAGGAGAGGGAAAGAGAACTGAGAGAATTGCGGAAGGAAGAGCGACGACGGGAAAAGCGGAGGCGAATAGAACACCACAGGGAAAGACACGATATTAGGGAGCCTGGTGATGAATCTGACCGTGGTAGGCGGTCTCGATCGGAGAGGCGGGAACAAGATCATGACGGAGACCGATCGCGATATAGATACCGGCACCGTGACCATCACCATGACCGTGACAGAGATCGTGAACGGGGTCGCCACCATGAGGAGAGGGAGAGAAACCGCGACGGAGAACGAAGTCGTGAACGTGAAAGAGACAGGGAAAGGAGAAGAGATCACTCTCGTGACAGGCACCGTAGACGGTCTAGCAAGGAGCGAGATGACCGCGAGCATCGCAAACAGAGAGATCGCAATGGTCATGATGGTAAGCATGACCGTCACCGACATCATCACCGAGCAGAGAAGGTAGATGATGAGGATGTCACAAGACGTCGAAGAGATGATCACGCATAAGATCCTCATCTTGTCACAATACCCAACGTTTAGACTCATCACAACCTAGCGCCAATATCAAATAGCGAACAAGATACCCAAAATTGTTACCCACCAATATCTCCCAACCAAACTCCAATGCCAGAAAGTGCATCGATCCCAATCGTACCCATCACCCCATCACCTCTCCTTCCAAGGCAAACTAATCTTCACCTCCCTCATATCCCTCTCCACCGTCTCCCTCAACCCCCTCGTCCTCTCCCCACCCTCCTCCAAAATCTCCCCCAGCTCCCTCAGCACCTCCTCCACAACCTCCTTACTCCCCCCTTCCTTCCGATCACTATAAACATCCACCCCTTCCTTCGTAAACAGCGTCGGCGCAAACCACGTGACCACCCACCTCTCCACCGTCTCCCCCGTCTCCTGGTTTTTGACTTCTCCCCACCCGAGGATTTCCCAGTGACTGCTCACAAAGAACAACCACCCTGACCCGCGCCAGTCCCACGAGGTCGTGTCACCTTTGATATTTGCCAGGTCCCAGTTGCCCGTGTCGACTCCCGCGACGGTTTTGACAGAGCCGGAACCGGAGAGGGATTCGTATTCGACTAGGTCGTCTATGCGGGGACGGCTGTCTGAGGAGGAGGTGGGAGACAAAGGTTTGTAGGTGATGCGGACGTTGCGGGCGGAGCGCCACATGGAGAGGGTCGAGTGGGTTACGGACCAGGTGCGGTAGAGGAAGGAGAGCGGGGGGGTGGGGATGGTTTGTGGGGGTGGGGAGGAGCGCGAAGGGTGGGAGTATTTGTAGGGGAGGCGGAGGGTGACTTTGATACCGCTGGAGTTGGTGGACGGTGTGGTGGCCATGGTTGGTTGATGAGGCGATGGTCAATGTCAATGGTTGAGATGGCGAGTTAAGTGTTGTTGTTGAAGGTTGATATAATGAAGAAAGCTGATAGATGACGGAGTGGTCCTATATATGTGCGATTCCTGGATGAGAGTCAAGTTTAAGGGTTAAAAGAAGTTGATGTCTTGATGATATTGGGTCAGGTCAGCTGAAACAGTGTGAAATGGTACGCTACTATACAGGGGTTGCTCGAGTCCCCTGACTTGGTCTGGATATCTTGATCCAAGGCATAGGCCGCGTATCTAATGAAAAAAAGTGACTGGAGAGATCATTGGACCTTGGCTTGAGAATTGGAATCAATAGGATTTTAATCCATTACCCGTCGAGGAGTCTTTCCCGCATCAAACCAAGACACTTCAGCTTTGACCCAAAAAGTCATGGAGGCCAGAGCTATCGGGTCAGCTGCCCTACCGGTCACCCTTTTCTTGTTTTCAACGCTCTTCCCGTCCTGTCATATCTCACCGACAGGTGATCTTTAACCGCATCGTCAAGAGCGGTTCAGGTAAGGTGTCTTACCGTAGGACTCGATCACAGCCAAGTCCATCAAAAGTTGAAAAGTGACAAAACTCCAATCGGGAGGGTGACATTCCGAGACAAGGGTTCCATTCCTCGACGTGCCCAATACGGCGTTAGCGCACGCATCCACCCAATCCACTGTGCGGCTGTTCTGTTTTAGCGGGGAACGAGTGGGGCCCCACAAGGCTGATTCAACGACATGTCTTTGACTCCACCTTTTGCTCCGTAGTTCTTGATCTTCGGCGCGTGTTGGGGCTTGGTCAATTTTCAACTTCACATCGACTTCCACACTCATTCACAGGAACAATCAAAGACAAACCAAGGGTGAAAAGGAACTGGCGATCTGATATTGTACAAAGTATTACACAGAACTTCGATCACCCAGACCGGAAACACTACGCTCCTATTTCGACCGGTTCTCGAAACCACTTCCATCAACCCAACCTCATCCTCCCACCATCAACCTCACCATCAACACCTCAATCTCACTCCATCCCGCCCGCAGCAACCTCCCCTCACCACTCACCAACTCACATCACTCCATATATAACCACCAAAATGACCCAACCACCCTTCGACAACAACACCAACACCAACGACGATGACGTCTTCGCCGACGTAGAAGCCGAAGCAGCCGCCATGGCCGCGGCAATGGGTTTCTCCTCCTTCGGCCAACAAGCCCCTGCCCCTGACTCCGAACCCGACGATAACTCAGCTGCCGGTGGTGCTTCCGACCGCCCCTCGAAGAAGAGGAGGTATAACTCCCGCGTCGACGCCTACGTCGGTCCAACACCACAGGGTACGGGGGCGAATGACGTCCCTGTTCAACGGAGGGTTTTTGCGCCGGCGGCTGTGAGTGAGGTGAAGGGTGAGGATGAGGTGAAGGATGACAATGAAATTGACCTTGATGACAACGACAACGACGAAAATCCTGCTGCCGAGGCTTCAACGACCACTACCACGACGCTTCCAATCAACCCATCTCTACCACCCAAACCCCAAATTCAAGTGTCGAACCAACAACCTGGCTTCGACAACCCCTACAACAACCAAAGAGGCGGCCAGGGCCACGGTGGACGAGGCGGCGGTAGAGGCAGCGGTAGAGGTGGATATGGTGGTCACGGACGCGGCGATCCCTCGAAACCTTGGTACACTGATTACTATGACCCATCAAGCAACGAGAACCCCTGGGAGCGACTGGAGCAGCAGCGCGGGATGGAAGCCGTGGGTAGCTGGTTACCTAGTCGCTCGGGAGGAGGCGGCGGTCGTGGTGGGGTTGGAGCCGCAGGTTCTGGTCAGCAGGGTGTCCAGGAGGGCGCTCAGGAGGTGTCTTAACATGAAATTCGGGAGGACATGAGTTCCTGAGTGGCCAGCAATTTTAGCGAGGCCTGCCTAAGGGCAAAGTATCATCAATCACCGAAAGTTTTGGTGGCGATGGTGGCGATGGTGCCGATGGTGGTGGTGATGGTGGTGATGGTGTACAAGAGGAGATGCCGATATCAGTGTCGAAGTCCAAGCTTGACCTTCAGCTTCAGCTTCAGTTCCTGTTTGGCTCGCGCCGACGGTCGATGTGTAGCTCCGCTGCTGCTCATGCTGATGCTGATGCTGGTAATGCTGCTGACGCTGATTGACTTGGCAGGCAGCGGTCGAAGCCATACAGTTCGTCTGTCAGTTAATCGGTTGGTTTGATACCCTAGTTCTTTGGTCAATGTTATGTCATGTTCTTACATTCTCTCACCAGCATTGGGCTTTCCTTTTCCTAATACTTTCTTCTTGTTGATGGGCCCCAGTTTGTCTATTGCCCAGCTCTTTTGGGACACCTGATGGATGTCATCTAGGTTGGAGTGGTTTATAATTTGGTGATGGATGGTGTGTGTATATGTTTATGCTTGAGTGTCGTACCAAGTGGTCAAACAATCAATCACTTACCTATCTAAGGGGTATGTGTTGGTCACATTACATGAGACTATCCGTCCGTGGGTCTTCCATGGTCAAGGCCATGTCTACTTCATCTTACCTTGCCTAAGGTACTCTCTTATTTGGTCATCAACCTATATTCGTCATCCGTCATCATCACCCATCCAGGGAAAAGAGGCATCATGTTGTATAGGCCAGTAAGCCAAGTGCTCTCCCAACCCGGACCAGAACACTTCTTACAATATACACAGTCGCGGTCACATCAAAACACCCACCTCAACAGACAAGAGATCTTTTAACTACCAAAAGCTACAAATAAACAAGCAAACTATCTCCATGAACGCCTTAGCCAAGACCTGAGATACTATACCCAAAGAAAAATTCAAGCCACCAAATCCTCGGAATCCTACCCCATTGCCTGTCTGGTACAGGCAAACCCGGCTAGATACAGAAGAGCCATGAGCCATCCACCAACTACCCATCAAACCACTTCCCAATCCAAGCAACACCAACATCTACTCTATGGACGGCCTAGCCTCAAGGGGCAATACTCCCCCCACCGTCCGAGGTCAGAGGGGAGGTACCCAGTCAGCCGGCACTTCTGTCCACACTGTCCGTCCGTATCTGGGGACTGGGTGGTCCGTTTCTCTGGTGCCGAACGGTCCCCAGACACGTGCCAGACCAAGCCAAGAAGCTGACAAGCCGCCGAGGCCAACGGATTGGAGGAGGGTGTCATGCCAATAGCAGTGGGCGTGTGGAGCTCCTCGCGGGTTCTCAGAGTCGCTTTCCGGCTATGCTGGACGAATAGGCAGAGCAACCGTCACTGTCGCTCCCGCTGCCATCCCCATCGTGCCCACACACCTACCACGCCGGCAGTAGCCATCACATCCTGCAGCCCTGCCAGGCTTGTGTTCTGCAGCGGCTCGGATCTCCCCTCCCGCGACATGTGTCTAACCCCTGCGTCGTCACCTTCCCAAGGATCCGGATTCCCACCCTCCATCTCAGTAAAAAATAAGCCAAGAAAACGGAAGAGGGGTGTGTGAGTGTGTCTGGTGCCTGGTGCCTGGATGCGGCGTCTAACCCAACCCATAGAATATTCAAGAAAAGAAAAGCTCCCAAGAAAATCCCAAATAACAGTCCAATCAAAGAAACTGGGCATTTCCCCGAAACGATGTGGTCCGTGGTAAAGGAAGAGCAGGGGGGGGGGGGGGGGGGGGGGGGGGTTTGAACGAGGAAAACGCCGCATGCTGCACGTCTTGACGCATTCCAGCCCAACCTAACGACCACCCCCGTCAACCGTAAACCTGACTCCGTTTTTCCCTGTCTCCGCTGGGCGTATATCGCGGCTAGATTTGCCGCGCCTGATATGCTTTTTCCAACGTCATCTCTTCCGCAAGGCTGAGAATTCCAAAAGACCTCCGGGACATTTTCCCGTTTTGTGCAAAAAGTAAATATGAAAAAGAGGTATGTGCAAGTATAATCCCTATGTGCTGAATCCGGACAAGAAAAAAGATGAACAGAAATCGTTTTCAATGCAAACCATAACCGCACTGGCTTAGAAAGCATCCGGAGAGGGGTGACGCGCGCGCGCCTTGCTGTACTCCTTGGGGTGCTTCTTCGCCGCCTTGGCTGAAAGAGCCCTGTTTCGAAGCAGTCAGCTTAACCTCGTTCTTTCTGTGTGTTTCTCGGGAGTCAAAACTCACGTCACTTTCTTCTGTGTCCACTCGAGGTCTTTCCGCACCGCCTGGGCATCTTCAAGCCCCTGGGCAAATCGCGCCCTTGTCCTCGCAAGACGTGCTTGTGCCTTGGCCTGCAGTTCAAGGACTTCACGGTGCTTTGCGTTCAGACCGCCAGAGCTAAAGTGGATCCGATTAGCAAATAGTCCAGAACACAGCCTCTTGAGGGACAACTCACATCTTGGCCTGCTCGACCGTCAAGCGATCGAGAGGGATCGGCGAGAACGTATCCGCAAACCGATCTTGCATGTACTCGTTCAGATCGATACCACTCGCAGATCCCGCGCTTTCGTAGTCTCCCTGGCTGCTTCCAGCGTAGGTAGAAGCGGGAACGGAATAGGTGGAATGACCCATGCCAGACCCGGAAGTCACTGACGGATCGGATTCCTCAGGAGGAGAGACGGAGTAGTTGCTATCATTGCTGTTGTAGTAGGCAGGATACGTGGGGTACTGTCCCTTTCCGGAAGGAATGGGAAGCGCGCCAGTAGCCGCAAAATACTGGGTAGAGTAGTTTGACGACATGATTGTGACTGTGTAATGTGTGACCTGAATGCGGAAGACGTCACTGTGGTGGTGGATACCAAGAATAGAGTTATGACGGCTTGTGCGTTTGTGGGGTTTCCCCAGGTTCGGATGAGGACTTGTGGGTATTGGGATGTGGAGTGATGCAGGAACTAGACTGGGAAGAGTCAAGTAATGGGAAGACAAGACCAAGTGTCAAGATAGTTGTCAAAAGTGTCTGAGAGAGTAAAGAAGGTCTTCAAGAAGGTTCTGGGTCTGGATCTGAAGACTGAAGATGTGATGGAGAAGGAGAAAGGAAAACTCAACAACTATGGTCAACAACAACCCCCTTTTATACCTTTCTCAACCTCCCCCTGTCGACAACTTCGAGCCATCATGATCTCGAGGGGATAAGAGTCGGTGACTCTATTCGTGGACAGGCTTTCCTTGACCCCGCTTGTAAACCGGCAGGAGATAGGATCAGGTTGACAGGTCGATAGTGCCTGGCCTGTCATCCACTCTTCTGCCGTGGCGACATGTCCAACGAGCATGAGGATGGCAAAGCCGATGGGGTGATCCCTGAAGCTTTCGACCATGAAGGAAGGCTCGGATTCGCCTGCAGATGGATTTCGATTGCTCAGAGAAAGGCAATGCATATGCCGAGAGGCAACTATCACCGTTTGTATTGGTGGACCCGGAGTGATGGAGGGAATATAAAGTGAGGATCCTGTCAGGTTTCTCCAGATTCACACCGCATGTAAGTGACAAAGGAAAGGACGGTCCGGAAAGACATCCAAAGGGCGAACGAAGCACCAACGGGGAGGCCGAGCTGGGATAAACGGGGAACTAGAGGATCGATAACCAAGTCCAGAACGGAGCACAAGGGCATGTGGAGGGGCGTGTGTGCAACAGGTTGTCGATAAATGGAAGCAGGCATCGGAGGCATAAGCCATTGTAGGTAATAAGCAAGGGGTGCTCTGGCCAGAATTCAGGCAAGGATGGTTCGGGTATGAAGAATGTGTGAGTTGTTGACGGTGTATGACAAGCTGGTGGGTAATAGAAAGTCAGTGTCGGGCTTGATATTCCACCCAAAAAAATATTTCGTGAGGATGAGTAAATTGTACATAGAGAGATGTATCCGACTTGCTCTGGCCAACTGGAATCGATCTGCACCATGGTAAGGAACACGGGTCGGGAAGCAGTACTAAGGCAACGGCTTTTTCATAAGCCGCTTCCGTGTACATGGTGCACTGTGTAGGTTGGGAGAGCTTCCCACTTGGGAATTGGTGACGAACGAAACAAGCGCGCTCGTCCGTTAACGCTAGCCACATGGCCAAGGTGCTGTTGGATTCGTCAGCCATATAACCGTTTTCGTTGGTAAGAGCGATGTCGAGTTCAAACGGAGGGTGCGAAAAGGTGGGTTAGGCCGTGATGCAGGGAATCGGGTGAGCGATGTGTTGTTCAAAATGCCTGCATCATAAATTTTTTCCCCCTCTCTTCCTCCAGATTCGGATTTCTCCCATTTGGCTCACCTGATTCTCTTGGCCTGACATCCGTACCTTTTCAGCGTTCGAGGACAGTTCTGTTTGGCCTGTGGTTCCCTTAGCTTGTTTCTTTTCTCCCCTATAAGAGAGCGGGAAAGTCAGCAGTACCTTACTGTAAGACTAAACTCAATTCCTGAATTGAAATAATTCCATTGGTTGGAATGGGAGACGCCCCCAACCATTCAGGCTGACTTGGCCCTAGAGCAATTGGCTGGAGACGCTTAACAGAGAATTACTCGCATTGTGCCGAACCTTGGGCAAGACAGCATAGGTGACATAAGTTGGGTCCCGATGGAAATGTCCGAGACATATATACCCAAGTGTTTGACGTCGGGCCAAAAATGACAGAACAGCATTGTGTTTTGGGCCTTGCAGAAGTTCAGGTGCATGTTGAGGACCTAGTCAACTTCGAGCTTTTCTTGAGGGCATTGGTCCCCCTAGAAAGCCTCTTGTCATAGGATATCCTCTCGTTATATGGACCGTGGGAATGAAGCCTCTATGCGGGTCTCAGACGCTGTTTTGCCTTGCCTAGATGACATGCCGAGGAAGGTTTCGGGAGCCTTCAGCCGTGACAGTTGACATGAGTATGATTCAGAAGGCCACGCAGTTTGACAAGAAGCGGTGCGCTCCATTGCTCTATCCCTGGGGGTCCAGGCGAGCTGCAGAGTTCCAGGGGCGGATGCGTGTGCCGGTCCGCCCTGTGAGGCAACTCCGCGAGGTGGCATGTACGACACATGTAGGTCAAGAGTAGATCGAAGAAGACATTGAGGCACTTGTCCGAAGGAAAAGAATCCTCAATTGTGGATGAGGTTGACAGAACATGGAGGCCTGAAATCTCCTCTCTTGAAGAGACATCCATTGACTTTCAAAGGCAATACTTCCATCTGGGAATATCAAAATATCTTTGAAGCCCAGCGGAGCATAAAGCCCAGTCAGGAAAGAGGCGTCTGAGAGAGCCGGGATGTAGACCGAACCGAACCGAACTTTGACATCTAGTTCCTTGAACCGTTTTCATCCCGCGTCCCCCAACCACAGTCGGTTTTCCAGACATCGATTCTAGCCAGAAGGTACCTTGATAAGGTGGAGAAGGAGCATGACTTGCAAAGCATGCAAAGACGTAGCTAGTGCGGTTTTGCCGTCCACCAACAAGAAGCGAGAAGCCATATGGTGTGCTGTCGTCGAGCCACTCACTTGAAGCGCCATCAACCCGGACCCTGCTGGCATCAGAGAAAGGCAAAGCTAGGCCGGCCCAATTCACCTCGCATAGCTCATAGCTGGGTTCGTTCGCGTGAACTTGCGCCCCCCCCGCGAAAACAACCCCCAATGGCGGCGCGGGGCATTGCGTCAGAAGTGCCGGTGGCAGTGAAGAGTCCAGCTCAATGGTCAGCTAATCCAGTTGGGAGGAGTGGAGGCGTGGAGGAGGAGTGGATGAAGCCTGACAACGAAGAGCTTGAACGTTGCAACGACGAACCGGTGGAAGAACAGGTACCTGGGCTGGTATGTGACATGACCCGTGGATGTAGGGTAGGTATGCAAACGGTGTACATACATACATGACTTCCCTTCGTGCCTAATGCAGGCTCGGGAGGGCAACAAGGGGACAACGCATCAAGCCTTCCTGCACGTCCATGGCATGGTACGGCGCAAAGGCGTATCGATGCAGGGAAGGAACGGCGACGGCTGGTCGTTGCTGGTGTTCGAGAAGGAAAATGGGCTCCGCGGCTGGATGTAGCCTGTGTGGGGACATTTGGGAACATGGAACAGCGAAAATGTAACCTCAGTGTTTGAGTGGAATTAGGGAAATGCAGTCCAACCAAACTTGCGCCGACGACTGATGACTGGGCACGATTTCATAGGATGAAAGATGCCATAGCCGGAGCCCCAAGGTGCCTGCTGAGAGAACCATGCCGGAAAACGTACATGAAGCGTACATGATGTGCCAAATCCGCGCCCGGGGGTATGACGGGAAAAGGAAGGAAAAGAAACAAGCTTCCTCTTTGTGTCTTGTGTCGTAACGAGGTTGTTGTTGAACTCTCCGTTTCCAGAAAGGCAGGATGCGGTGGGAAAGCAGGTATTGATGATTGAGTGATGATGATGACTGCTGGCCCGTCTGAGGGGAAGAAATGATAGTGGATGGCAGCCCAGCTGCATGCTTTGTTACAAGTCCAAGGCAGATTCACTCGGCTTCTAAGATGTCGTCAGGGAAAAAAAAAAAAAGAAAAAAAAAAAAAAAAAGAAACGTCAATAGTAATCGTGGATAGGGCCAAACCGTATGGGGGCGAAGAGCTCTTTTGCCGCTCGCAGTTCGTCTACCAATTGCTCGTTCCTGTAGACGTCCGCGCAGTTTGCAACGGCTGGTTTGCAGGCAAAGCCTCAGCAGTTCGCAGTTCGTGCTAGGAAAATGCGGCTAGGGATTTTCGGTCCATCAACATTCGCGAATCATATCAATCGAAAGGTTACCAGGCGTGACATGATATCCGGGCCACTCGTGGACAATATCATGTCGTGTAATCTTGGGAAGAACGATGTCGGAGGATCACGAAGGCTTGGTAGCCGAAGGTGTAAGGTGATAGTGAAATGCGTGTAGGCAGAGAGAAACAGAAGCTTCCACTTGTCGATCACGATGAGAGGAGGTGAGGTGCTGGAAAAGGCAAGTTCCGTTGACGGAGGACAAGGAAAAATCAGTCGAAAAATGATACCAGCAGAAAGGTGAAACCGGCAGGCGCGAGACAATCCTTGTCAAAATGCATCCCCTCGAGGCCCTGCACTTGCTGTCGTGCTTCGCGGCCTCGCTCCTTCCCCGGATCTTCTCACGACATCCGTCCGTTCTTTCCGCCTCTCCACGCCGGTCTGGCTGCGAAAAGGAAATGACACTCACCGCCTACCAACGATGTTCGACAAGCCGAGCTGGGTCAATGCATGACATTTCGAGGTGCGGACACCGCGTGACAGATGCAGGCAGACGAACAGCCCGAGGCGGGCCTTTAACGTCCGGCCTTGTCAGTTCCACCATCCTGGACCACATTATCCCGAGTGACCCCGGGTGACCCCCGTCCTGAAGACAGCAAAATTCATTATCGGATCAGCAACATGTTCTCCGAGTCCTATTTAAAGATGCAGAATGAACGGGGATAGGCCCTTGACAGCTTCACAATATTAATGGCTGGATGCTCCCGACACGAGACGTTGGAGGGTAGCTGCAGTCTTAGTTGATAAGAAATATACAAAAAGTGGTGAGATATACAGGTGCAGCTGGGTATGAGCGTACATCTCTAGACCTGGCTTATGGGCCCTTGCCCAGTCTCGCCGCAGAATCCATCCATTACAAAGTGTTATACCACCGACATCAACCGCCCATCCAAACGTTGAATAATTGGACTCCTTTTAACCCCTTGCCGCCCCAGAACGCCGGCGATATGCATCGTTGACCACAGTCAAGCCAAAGTAGATGTATCAGGTATTGCCAATCAAGCTCGTGCCAAATCATCCATCAATTAGCCAAAAATCTTCAGGAAGCCCCAGATACCGAGACCACTCAGGACGGGGATCGTGAGGTTGTCATCCAGTCCGCAGACGTTAGCCACCTCGCTCGCCGCAGCGACGAAGCCAGACCAGATGCTCATGACGCCCAGAGCAAGGCCACCCGAGATCGTCGCCTGGACCGGGGTCAGCCCGACCGCTTCCGACAGGAGCTGGGGCAGGCGAAGGGTGCCCCTGAACATGAAGAGCTCATCGCCGGGCATGGGACCCTTGGTAGGCACCAGCCAGCCCCAGAAGAAGGCAGAGGTGCCCACGCCGACCAGGAATGCAGCCAAGGACCCGGCAAGCGACTTGCCGCTTCGAATACGGGGTGTGTAACGGCCGTACAGCCGTCCAAAGGTGCTTGCCGCAGTGTCACACCAGCTGAGCAGCAGGGTGCCCACGACACCGACGTCCTTGGGGAAGAAGCCCAGGACGATCCAGGCCCCGAGGAGGTAGAAAATGACGCCATTGTAACCCGTAAACTCGCTCTCACGCATCAGCGCCCCCAACACCTTGACGTAGAGCCGGTTAAAGGACGCGTTGTGGTGTCGGAGAACGTCCACCGCCGCGATGGGTATTAGAGCACCCATGAGGTAGGGGCACACCGATAGTGTCTGCGTTCCCGACAGATAGAGCCATACGACAAAGAAGCCGATGGACACGTGGAGCGCTTTCCTCGGTACTTCGTGCTTGTGTATAAAGGCCCTCCAGTGCCTGTGGATTGGGATCAGGCCAAGCGGGCTCGGGCTGCGACTGATGTCTTTCCAACCCCAGCCTGTATAGCCTGCCGGTTGTGGTGGCAGCAGGTGGCCGTTCGATACCTCCTTCCCTTGCTTTTCGGACACGGTGATGTCTCCGTTGGGCGTGGCTGCTGTCGAGTCTGTGGAAGTCGTGTCCGCATCGGCAGTCTTGGTAGGCCTCTTCTTGGACGTCCGCCTGCCGGCCGTTGGGCGCGTCTCTACCGGGCTTCTGCTCCTTGTGCGCGCTCTCCGTAGACCGGGCACGTCATCCTCCTCGTTGCCCTCCTCACTAACAGGTAACGGTGTGGCCAGCCGTCTCCTCGCGGCCCTCGTCATGGGCCCCGTGTATGAGTCTAGCGCATCGCGCTCCGAGGGTGTCGGGCTGGGCGATATGATGCGAGGCGTGGCCGGAATACTGCTACGCGTAGGCATGTTGTCGTAGGGGAAGGGTGGCAGGGCGGGCAACGAGATGGCGCCCGAGAGGATACGTTGCAGGTCGTAGAAGCGCAGGGGCCAGAAGGAAGAGTGAATGTGCTTATCTTTTCTAGACTCGCGCGCGCCGGTCAAGCAGTCGTATGCCGAAGACCAACCAGTATAGGGAGGGGTAGCGGGTTGTTGGTGTTGGTGGTGTTGGTGTTGGTTTCGGGAAAAGAAGGACGCTACGTGTTGGGCGAAGGAATCCAGCGTGAAAGATTTCGACGATGCGGCGGAGTTTAACGACTCCACCGCATGGCTTGCCGGGGGGAAAGGGTTCAAAAAAGTCGGCGGGATTTTAAAAGATGACAAGTGGAAGAACGGGATGGCTCCAACCTCCAAGCTGAGCTGAAGCGGGACGGGGGACCGGGGGCCGGGGATAGTGACTTGTAACCGATGGTCCGGGTTGGCCAGGTAGGGCAATGCCTCGGCAGATTAGGGAAACCTGTGATAGCACCAAGACGAGTAGTAATGATGCTTCTGATTGGTAAGTGTTGATTCTTTTTGACTCTCCTGCTGAATCGATAGGATATGGAGGGTTCAGGCCCAAGGAAAAAGAAGGGTATCTCAACAGAAAAAAAAGATGCGAAATAGAAAAAATGTACTCGTGGCTGAGGTGGCACGTTGCCCTGGCTGTACTTGGTTTCGGATCCAATGATGCCGTGGCTGACGATGGTAGATGTTTGTGAAGAAAAGAAATTTCGGCTGTTGCGGATGGCCATGAGTGGGTGAGTGGGAAGCGTGTCAGCGTGTCCTGCGTTGTCCTGCGTTGCTCTTCAGGTGGTTGCACTGGGCTCCCCAGCTCACTGGTCCGGTATCCCAACTGCGGGAAGGCGTGATGACATGGGTGGCCTCAACACACAGCAACGCGACCTTGCATGTGACAGGAATTGAAGTTCTCTTCCCGGTAGGCAGATAGATGGACGTGAATGCCATCATCTTGAAATCTAGGTCTCACTGAGAGCTAATGAAATTCTCTTTCATAGCAGAATTTGAACGTCGTTCAAACCTTGAGTTTTATCAGTCTGAAGAATTAAGATTCACAAATTGGAAATCTAGGGAGCTTGGTCGAGCTGGAATGTTCACACCTTGTCGCATTAAAACACAAGGCAAATTGGGCCAAGCTTAAACAGGTTGGGCTCTTCGATAAGACCTACATTCTAACATCTTATTATTCGAGCCGGATAAATCGATTGTGTGGGGCCATACAACTGACAGCCAGGACCGCCAAGCTTAAGCCAAGACTCCAAGCTTAGTATTGACTTCGCGCGCCCAGCAACTATTATTAATTCTACCAAAAGTTATCGTTTTGAACTACGACTAAGAGAGTTCAGAATAACCTTTTTTGAGGTGCTTAATTGATATTTATACGAAGGGTCTGATTTGGTATGAATGAGGGCATTGCTATAGGCGTGCTGTATTAGTATCGGCGGTTTGTTGTAGTGAGTTTGGAGTTTCCGCCTCTAGTAGTTGTGCTTCTAGTTGTGCCTCCCTTTAGCGTGACCTTCAGCTCTTGGGCTTGTTCTAGACGAATCGCTTTGTGCTTTCCTCTGCCTTCGCCTCTTACTCCCTCTGGCTCTTTAGTATTGCTGCGGTCATTATTTTCTTGGGCGCATCATGAGAAGGATTATAGTAAACGTTGGTGGTTGATATTGAGGTAGTTATTGTACCCTTATTGGCCAGACAGGTTCTACACAGTCGATTAAGAATCGAACACAGTCGATTTATCCGGCTCGCTTATTATTGCATTAACAACAGAAGATCATGAAGATCCAAAAAGGAACTGGCTCTCGACAGAGGTGTATCTACAGATCAGCTTGAGCGCGTATCTGGGACATACGTAGATCGTGAGTTTCCCAACAATTTTGTAAATGCCAATGAAAGATTCTGGGCTTTGGACCGACCAAACTCGAAAGAAGTGAAATGGATCAAGTGAAGACCGGTCCCCGGTTTTGACACGTCGAATTGCCGTGGGGCTACTGATCCTTGCATTTATGCAACTTACGAGGCCACGCTAACCTTATCGATAGTCAGATAAGATAAGGATTGTTTGGATGGTCGCCAATTTTTGTTTCAACAGCATCGCATTGCCATCACTAAGGCAATACGCAGAGCTTCAGGGACCGATTACAACGCCCTGAGACTCCACAAGCAAATAATCAACATGGCGCCTACACAACCACAAACTAAGGTCCGGAAACCTCCCAGGTCTTGGGACGCCCTCACGCCTCCTCTCGCCCAATGGATTCTCGACTACCTCTCTTCTATGGGCTTCACCCAGCCTACTCCCGTTCAGAAGTCTTGCCTTGAGCTCTTCCGTGGAAACAAAGATGTCGTCGTCGAGGCCGTAACAGGCAGTGGAAAGACACTTGCCTTCTTGATTCCGGTAATTGAGGTAAGCCGAATCTCTGCCTGTCCACCAAATCATTATGGTCATATGCTAACCAACCATCTAACAGAAACTCCTGCGCGGCGAAGAACCGGCCAAGCGACACCATGTCCAAGGCATCATCATCTCGCCCACCCGCGAACTTGCGACCCAGATTTACAATGTCCTCACTACCATCATCAAGTTTCACGAACCCTCCGCCGAAGCCATGTCCCACGCCAAAAGCGATGAGAAGCGCCCAACAGCAACCCAGCCTGTCGTTGTCCCCCAACTACTTGTCGGAGGCACCACCAAGGCCGCCGAGGATCTCGGAACATTTCTTCGCCTTTCCCCGAATCTCCTAATTGGCACTCCGGGTCGCCTTGCCGAACTCTTGTCGAGCGCATACGTCAAGGCTCCTGCATCTACCTTCGAGGTTCTCATTATGGACGAGGCCGATCGGCTTCTCGATATGGGTTTTGCGAACGAGCTCAACCGCATCCTCGGCTATCTCCCGAAGCAGCGCCGTACCGGTCTTTTCAGTGCCTCGCTCAGTGACGCCGTCGAAAGGCTGATTACCGTCGGTCTACTATACCCACACAAGATCACCGTCAGAGTCAAGAGTCTCAAAGATGGTGGCATAATTCAAGAGAGGAAAACACCAATGTCTCTACAGATGAGTTACATCGTCACCCCAGCCAGCCAGAAGATGCCCGCGATTTGCCAGCTCCTCGAAAAGCTCGAACCCAGGCCGCAGCGATCCATCATCTTCTTCTCCTCCTGCATGGCCGTCAAGTACTTCAGCCGCATCCTCGGCGCCGTCCTGCCCGCCGGTTTCTCCGTCACCTCCCTGCACGGCAAGCTCGAGCCCAAAGTCCGCGAAAAGAACTACGAGCGTTTCGTCAACACCACCTCGCCCATGGTCCTCCTCACAACCGATCTCGCCGCCCGCGGTCTCGATATCCCCCAAGTCGACCTCGTCGTCCAGCACGACCCGCCCACCGACACCAAGGTCTTCATCCACCGCTGCGGTCGTGCCGGCCGTGCCGGCCGTCGTGGTCTCGCCGTGGTTCTACTCCAGCCCGGTCGTGAGGAAGGTTACGTCCAGCTCCTCGAAGTCCGCCAAACGCCCATCGCGCCCCTAGAGAAGCCCGCCATCTCCGTCACCTCAGACGAAGTCGAGCGTGTCTCGGCCGCCTTCCGTTCGCAAGCCCTCGCCGACCGCGAGATCTTCCAAATGGCCCAGCTCGCCTTCGTCTCCTGGACGCGCTCCTACATCGAGCACCAAGCCTCATCCATCTTCCGCATCGCCGACCTCGACTGGCTCGACCTAGCCAAGGGCTACGGCCTTCTTGAACTGCCCAAGATGCCCGAAGTGCGCGAAGCCAAGATCGACCGCTCTCTGGGTCTGGGCATCAACACCGAAGAGATCCCCTTCAAGGACAAGGTGCGCGAGAAGAAGCGTCAGGAAGAGCTGGCCAAGTGGAAGGAGGAGAAGGCGAAGCGGGCACAGGAAGAGAACACGGGCGACAAGCGCAAGAAGAACGAGGCGTGGAGCGGCAAGACGGAGCAGGAGGAGACGAAACTACAGAGGCGCGAGAAGAAGAGGAGAAAGAGGGAGGCCAAGAAGTTCAGCGAGATGACGGAGAAGGAGAAGGAGGAGCATCTCAAGCTGGAGCAGATGATTGAGGAGGTGAGGAAACGGAACGAGGCCAAGGCGGCGGAGGAGAGGGTGGCTGCGCTTGCGGCGAACCCGCCCAAGCCGAAGGCGCCGGTGAAGAACGTGGACGATAGTGATGATGAGTTTGGTGGGTTTGATGATTGAGTTGGATACTTAATTGGGGTTGGACTGGTGCTTAATGTTCTAAAAACGTAGAGGCATATGAAGCGTATATACCCTTTTGATGAAATGTCATTTTCTTGGTTCTCACAACAAGTTGCTTTCTTAGATCGGAATAGTAACATGTCGAAGAACACGCCTCCGACATCCGGGCCTACCCCAATATGTACACCCCAAAGTCCCTACAAAAAGCCATCTTGGTCAGTGTCTCCATGGATGAAACCCCTGAAGATGAAGAGACTCGAAACGGTCGGCAGTTGAAGGTGCAACCGCGGACAATCAGCCGTCAACGTCCAACGGACCCGTGCCGCCACCCTCCGACGACGCCTGCATCAAAGATCTAATCAAGTTTGCTCTCTGCCGCGACCTCCCGGTTTCTTGGAGAGCCTGCCTTTCCAAAAAGGGTTCGCTAGAGACGTTGCACCCTCAAAGCCCTCGGCGGTGAAGACCGCGATTGGAAGGTAAGAATGGACTCAGGCAGCTGCGAAGAAATCAAGCAGGGACGCTCCAACTCTGTCATCTTCACGCTCATCGACTTTTCTAAGAGCACTTCCAGGCAGGGAAGCCCAGTGCCTTCCATAGGGAATATGCCTTCCATGGGGAGTATATCTTCCCTGCTCCCGCGCTGCGTCACGTTCATTCCTGGACAACAGCGTACGGGTATCATCTGAGGCTGCCCTATAAGGAGCGGATTTTATTCCTTCCTGGCTCTTGCTTCCTGGTTCTGGAAATGGTTGAGTGAGTGATGGTGTCTATTCCCTGGTTGGTTCTGGTGCATGTCACAACTGGTCAACCGCAGTCTGCGCCTCCTTACCCTCAGCTGCCCTCTCTGCCTTCCGCTTCCAGCCATCCTCTTCGGTAACCACAAAGCACTAGCCGAAGCTGTCCTCGATCTTGACAAGCTGGATGCCCTTGAGCTGCGGACAGATGGCCAGGTATACAATATGGGCTCCCGCATCCTTTTGACCGGATTCTTTTCTTCTCCAAAATCAAGCACTTTTCCACTCTTTAACTTGCTCTTCTGGGATTTCCCCTTTACACACTGGCGCGCCAGCCGCAAATCGACCACGGGGTTTATTGATGGCCACTATGGATTTTACACTCTTTTTCTCTTCTTCTCTTCTCTCGTCTTACGACTCGAGTCAAGAATCTCTAACGACGAGGTTTGTTGTTGAACAGAACGCAAGCCTTTACCTTTCTGAGACGCCAACCTTTCTCACCACGACTTTGCCTCACCGAGGACTCTTGACAAGGGCCGAATTGGCACAACCCAACAATCATTACAAATGACCTTGGCTGCCCATCAGGAACATGGACACTTGACGACGATAACTAATGCTTTCATACGGGCAAGTATTAGCTCGAGACACAAGCTGCTGGACTACGCTAGCTTCTCTCACTACGTCAGCAGCCCATCATGTCGCCTTGGAGGAGAAACAACGGCTTAGAGCCCTGCCAATTCCGAAGGTCCCAACCTCGACAACCTTTCTGTCTGTTCCTCGTTCCATCCAACGGACGAAGACGACTTTGACTGACGAGTCTCATAGATCTGATCAACTGAAATCCATCAATCATGTCCGCGATCACTTCATCACAGACCGCACATCGCTGCTGCTCTTGCGGCGACCCTTGCGTGGCAGAAAAGCTTTGGGTTAGGGTTAGAAGAGCTTCCCTTACTGCACTACTGCCGGAACGAACACGGCCTTGGGGCGCAATCAGCCCCCAACATTGAACGGTTCACGCTGCTCGGTCCTTTCTTCCGTTTGTCGCCCTTAGACCCAGAGGCGGCCAGCTACGACTTTGCCTCACCGACCTACAATCAACACCCGTCGAAATTCAACCGTTCGACCAAGATGGCTTACCTCCCATCCTAGACCTGGAGTCGCTTCATACGAACTGGTTATCAAGGCTTCTTGCATTGATTTCACTGCTCCCTCTGAGCAGGTCTTAGTGAAGCTTGCAATCAAACAACCATCGAGCTTCGACCACTCGCCAAAGACGGAATGAACTACCTCCTGTCTTGATCCTAGAGTCGCTGGATACGAATTGGCTATCGTGGCCGTCTGATCCCTCCCAGGTTCAAGGGGGATTTCCTGCAACTCGCCCGCTGTGTACGAAGTGTTTTCGCTGACCTGCCGGCCCGTCGATTCGTTCACGCCTTCTCCCTCTGCGCCTCCAAGATGGAGCTCTGGATCTTCGATCGGGCTGGGGCGTACAGTTCAGGGCCTTTCTATGGTTTCTCCAGGTCGCCCGCTCGATCCTTCTCGCCTTGTGGATCATCGCATTTGGATTCCACTTCACTCTTCTCCTGTGACGCTTCTTCTGACCTCTCCGAGATTGGCTGGCGTCCAGTTCTTGACTCAGTTTTGGACTGAGAGCCCTATGGTTCCTATGGTTCCTCATCTTCTCGCTGTCCCTCCCCGTGTGGCTCCTTGCATTCTCTCTCCTCGTCGGTGTTCTCTGACTCTTCCTCCGACCTCTCTGTGGTCGACTGGCGCTCTGTTGATTCAATTTTGGACCGTCCCCCTCTCACCTACGAGACCTTCGCCCGGCCACAGCGGTCGATGTTCTGGATACTCTACCGTGTCTCGAGATTGGCAGCTCGCTACTTGGGTTTTACTGGGCATTTATGACCGATGATCTTGAAAATAAGGAAAGGAACGGGGTCATTCGAGGCAATGAGGAAGAAATGGTGGGATTACATCAAGGTCGTACATTTCATACACTGCAGGTATTGGCTTTGTAGAACTCGTACCAGCGTACAATAATATGAGCGTATATTGAGCAGGAGAAAAGAATCTCCCGTCGTTGACTCGAGGTGACCGGTTGGTAAGCACGCCCCAACGGCCCGATTCAATTCAACTCACCTTATCCCCGACGGATAATAATACGAAATCGACAGCTCGAGGTGAAAGTCAAACTCCATATTCCGTCTTGAATACAATCCTTGTAGGTAGACTTGTCGAATCTTCAGAAGCTTTGAATGCTTGACGGTATTACGAAGGGGGTAATAAGCTAACCAGGGAATTTACCTTCTAGCTAGCCCAGCTGCTCATTGCAATCCACCGTAACGCGGTGCCGTGTGCATTAACCCGAAAAGCATTTAGTGAATTTTTTTATATTTTTTTTTATATTTTTTTTGTTTATTTGTGTACGTTTGACGGAGGTGTTTGTTCTTGGAAAGCGAGCGTTAAGACAGATGCGTTGTTATTAGATTTTCTGGTGTCTAGCGAATCATCGAAAAGACGATCTGAATTCCCTAGGGTTTTTCAGATTGGTTCTTCACCGTCGTCCATGCAGAAGTAATAATGATCGGAGGAGTGATGTGCGCTATGATGGCAATGGTGTACGGGCGGGAGCGGAGCATGCTGCGACTTTGTCCTGTCGCGGACTCGGCTGCTGCGGGTGAAGGTCAGGCATTCAAGATTGAGGGGGGGGAGAGAGAGAGAGATTACGGTTTATGAGTGGTAAAGGGGTTACGCAGAAGAGCATTGCATTTTACACGAAGGAGAAATCAAAGAGGTTGGCGATGTTGGCTCCGGGCTACCAGGAGAGTTTCAAAGGCGTTTTTCAGTGGGTACCTCTATGGTCCTATGTGCTTGTATTCTTTGCAGGAAGGACTTATAAGGCGGAATATCGAAGTGTTTGGAAAGGCATAAGCAGAAGCGGATAGATAAAAGGACCACAGAAGAAAGATGATGGCAGTATACACTATATACCTGGAGAGCTATCGAATCGAGACCTCTGGTCAATTTGTCTAGGCGTTTTACTATCCAGTTTGGGTATTTTCTTCTACGAAGGAGGCTTAGCATTAGTGTGGGTATGCTAATCTTGATATAGGTAATGCATCGTGGGTTTGAACTTTGGCATTTCCACTTACCTTGTGGCGTCTCAATGGATTGGTATCTGCCTGACTGGGAGTACCAAGCTAACAGATGAACTGGCATTAGGTTGTACATACTTGAAAATGGCAAATGTACGTGACTGGGTGATAAAGAGGGGAGGCTGGTGTGCGCAAAGGAGTCAAGTCTCTATTCGATGAGAGTCCATGGAGAAGTGAAGTAAAGCGTACTTGGGAGACGGTGGTTATTACGGTGATCATGAATATTCATGTGGTTAGATTTCCCTATGTCCGTAATCAACTACCGTAAACAGTACAGCAGCATTGAACAAGTCTATAAAACAGGACAAAGAGCGACTGTAAAATTGAATTATCATTACCAATACCAGCGAGTGTATGTAGAGTAAGGTAATGAAACGTGGGTATATTCATCAAACAGGCATTTACTGGCAACGATCGATCCCATGATCCAAACGAAGAAATCATTTCCCATTATCGCTTCCCTGTACCGTGCCTTCCAACTGAAATCTTGAGAAACGAAAGCAAAGACATCCCATGGGTATCCTGCAAAACGAAAATATGTACTGTGAGAGAAGAGAGAAACTGTTGGAAGGAGGCGCGAGCAATAAGCAGAGTGATGTTGCTGGAGCAAGCCCCTGATTAAGCTCGTAGCTGAGCAGCGGTAGGCTGGAGCGTTGGGGCGCGTTCGTCGTTTTCGTGATGGTGGATCGGATCGTATACTCCGAAATCGCCATCGTCGTTGCCTGAAGAGGTGCAAGACTCGCCCTCGTTGACCATCATATCATGACCTCGTAACCCCAGGGCTTAGATGTTCTCAACAATATGGGCATTCAACGCCTGCTGGAATCCCCCATCGGAACCTCCAAAGTCGTGGAACGCAGTCATGCTGTTCTTCGCACCGCTGTCTTCACCCTGCTCGCCCTGGTTGAAAGACCCCGGGGCATCCAACGAAGCATTGAACTGCGCCTGACTAGGCATCGTCTGGTTGGTCGCCGGCAAGAAGATAACCTTGCTGTTCGCCGACTTGGCCATAGCCTGCATAGCCTCGAGGTAGCGGATCTGCATAGCGGGAGCAGAACTCAAAATATCGGCGGCCTGCCTCATCAGCTTCGCGGCCTCGACCTCGGCCTTGGCGGCAATGATCTTGCTCTCGCCGATACGCTTGCTCTGGGCGGCCATGGAGAGCGAGTCCTGCAGCTCGTGGGAGAAGATGATATCCTTGATGAGCATGCTCTCGACCGCCACACCCCACGCGGCCGCGACATCCTCGATGATCTCTCCGATGGACTGAGCAATCTCCTCACGACGCTCGATCACGTCCTGCAGCACACGGGCACCGATGACGTGGCGCAACGTGGTCTGGGTGCGCTCGATCAGGGCCTGCTTGACGTTGGTGATACCGAACGCGGCCTTGTGTGGGCTGACGATGTGGTAATAGATAACCGACGTGAGGTGAACCGTCACGTTATCCTTGGTCATGCACACCTGCTGTGGCACCTCGACGATCTGGATCTTAACGTCCACCTGGATCAGCTTCTCTGCAAGCGGGTTGACTCGGACGAGACCCGGGTCGACAGCCTTATAGAATTTGCCGAACTTGGTCACTAGGCCGACGTTGCCTTGCTGAACCGTCTTGTACGGGTTCGGGCACACGATGCAGCACGGGATGGCGCCGATGATGCCGATGACGGCGCCGAGGCCGTTGATCATGTAGCCGTACCAGTCCTTGGGGTCGGCGTCGTGGGTGACAATGCTGGCGTAGGATTTCTGGAGGTCTTCGGCCTTGGGAGGCTGCACGGTCATGGGAGCTTGCGGGCGGAAGCCGCCGGCGCCGTTGATGGTGGACACGTGCTCGTGGTCGTAGTAGAGCGCGGGGCCCTTGCCCTTGAGGGGGGCCGGGTCAGTCGAGACGGAGCTCATGGTTGTTGATTGGGGAGGTGGTGGTGATGGGGGTGTGTGTGTTGGAAGAGAGTAAGTGGGGTGATCTAACCATACAAGTCTAAGTGTGAAGTGGTCATGGAATGTGGAAATCCAGAAAGACAATTCGAGGGAGGGGGACGGGGACCTTTTAAGCATTCTCGAATCCAGCGATGTGGCCAAGACAAGAGGACAGAGTGTGACGGCCTGATTGATGATTCAGTGCCATGTATGACTGTCTCGTGGTATCTGGCCCGGATACAACAGAAAGAACGTGGTGTGGTGTGCTCAGGCGTGGTTCCTGTCGTATACAGTCCAATGCTGGTTTATTTGTTAGCTTGGTACTCCTAGTATACTGGACGATATCCATCCCGAATTGTCCCAAATCTCATAAGAATAAATTGAATGGCTAAGCACGGATGAAAAAGGTATTAACAAGATTCAATATGACATATTCAAGGTAAGGTTACGCTCTAATTATGAAAGTAAACGAATCAAATAGATATAAAAACACCTAGGGAAGTTGAGCCGAAGTCTTGAATCAACAATCAAACCAGCATTGGACTGTAAGCAATAACATTTCCAAAAGGGATGTTAGTGACAAGGGTCGCTGTGGGGAAAGGCGGCAGGAGCAGGGGCCAAGCCAGTTGGGGCATGGCGCTGGGGTTATCCTGCAAGGTGTATTTCTTAGCGGTCGATTTGGGGATCAGTGGATGATGTTAGTGCTGCACTGTGGAGCCATTTCCCCGCATGTACATTGGTCACTTTCTTCTCCAAGTGAGGTGCTTCCATACCTATCTTCCCCTTCAACTTCCACCACTTCCATTCTTGTTCTCATCACGCGACACATCGCACGCACATCAATCCGTTGGCTTCATCAAAATCCAGTTCCAACACCGACCGAAGAAATCGCTCATCTGTCTTCAAGTCTCCAAATTCCCTCATAGGCAAACACCTTGCCTCCTTCCATGCACTGCCTCGTCAACGCCCTCAGAGTTGTCACGCGGTCCGAGTGGCCAATCGAAAGCGAGAGCACCGCAAAACTCTCCGATTCAGTTGCCGATATCCGACCTACCTGACAGCCTTACATGCTCTGCACTGTCTGAGATTGTGTAGGTAGGAGTCTTTGATACTGGGGTCTGCTGGCACGCCACCCTAGACGACACTCCTACCTACCCTTAACAACGTTATTGGGCATCGAGGCCCCTATGACGCACCGCACCTCGCATCGAATCTGTCTTTCCGCGATGACCTTTAATGATGCTGATTTCCCAAGAACTCGTTATTTCCGCTATCATACATTACAACGAGCCACGTTTCTTGACGAGTTGCCAATGGACAGCCACTCTCCTGCACTTGATTGCCCTTCAAACTGCCTGTTCTATCACTCGCTGTGCCCTCCTGCTAACGAATGTATCAAGCCAGTTATTCACTCATGACACCATGAAAACATCTCAATACTCCTTGATAAGATGGTACGGCCAACCGAAGCCAAGAAGCTTTAAATCCGAACTGAGCCTAGGCCCCCGCCAATTGAACATTTTTGACGGATCACCAACACCCCATCTGACCAAGCATAGCCACAAACCCGCTAGCTTTTACGCCAACAATACCACCTGTTTGCACACCCAATCCGCTAGCCGGCCGTCGGCACCAACATCATCAGTCTTGGACGGCAGTCTGATCTCTTGGCCTTTTTGATCCTCGATACGTACCTACAAGACATGGACAATGGGCAAAGAGACAGCCTCTCTGTGTGCCTCGATCTTCTCATCGCCATCAGGCTGTACAGAGATGATCGGCCAACAAAACACCATCCAATGATGGCAAGTCGACCACCAGCCCTGGATATGCATGGAAGTTTACCCGTTTCCTTCTAGACACCCCAGACTCGTGGTGGCTGTCCATCCCAATCCGTCACCGAGACCCTGTCATTCGTCAACCCTGGGCACATCTGCCAACCGTCACGGGAAATATTCAGAGTATTGTTCGAGCCATCGCGGAGAGTAGAACGATAGGCTTAGATGTCCCTTACAGGAACACTGCCCCTTCACAATACCACTCATGGTTTCGTTAACACCTTGCAAGATCCAAGCATCAAGTCAGTCACAGTCATTGGACCAATATTTGGGTACTCCTGCAATGTTCTAGCCTCGGGACCACTCGACTCGGACCACTTTAACACTTAGCAAACCTTGGCTTTTTTATCTAATCAGTCTGGATGTCAGGTTCTTCTGGTCAAGCAATCGGAATGCATAGGAAGGTTGAGCAGATTACGCACTGAAGCTAACAGCACTGACAGAACCAACCACATACTGAGGGGATATTAACTTGTCATTGGAACTTCTTTTCCCGCCTCATCACCGGAACAGGACGCTCCCAATGGTTACATAATGTTCTCCAGACCAACCACTCGGGACACGATCGCTGGTTTCCAACCATTTACCTGGAGAATCCTTATCACGAAGCTCCGGTTTATCCCTCCGCAAGCACTACCACGGTGGAGTATTGCAAGCGTATTATTCTCATCGACGAGACACCGTCGAGCTTTCAGGCTCTTCCGATTTCCTGCTTATGTTCGGCTCGATGGTAGACATTTGGTCGTGTCTTAGGCGAGATCAAATCGTGGGTGGATAGCGAGTGTTGAACTCGGGTTCATTTGGTATGTGGAATCTGGCTTGCACGAGTTTGAAATGATGAGCCCCCTGGCATGAAGTCGATATAGGTTTGGCGCGTTGCTCACCTGTGTTACTGTTGAGCGACTCCATGACCCTCTTCTCATCACCACACCTACCAGACTGAGACCTTGTTAGGGGAACGTCCACTCCGTCTCTGACACCGCTTTCAGTCTGCGGCCTAATTTTGTTGCCAGTTTGGCGTACCATTCTTGGCCACGGACTGACGGGTGAGATTATCCGTTAGCTTTCACTTATCAATGCCATTTAAAATGTCCCCGGGATATGACAGGAAAATAAACTGCGGGCTTGGTCCAGTAGAGGTAAATGATTTCTCAACAACTTACAAGCCTCCCCCTCGTTCCACAATTCTATCCGAGCCGCCCTTTTTTTTGACATGAGTACAGGGAGAAGCTCGAGATACAAATTCTCGAGGTACGAATCCGTACGATCCCAGGGCCCCTCGAAGACAATTAGTTCTTTCAAACCCGTATTATCCGGATGAAGCCGCAGCCCCCTACTGAGGTAAGGGAGTGACAAGCTCCTCAAGTTAGGACACCTCTGGACCAAGGCATTGATTGTATCTGTTGGGTCTTCGTGAGGCATGAATGCCCCATTATCGTCAAAGCCTGATAGCGTGCAGTGAAATGATCTGAGATTTACGCAGAGCTCCGACGACACGCTCCGCAGAAGTGAAGCCAAATCATTGGCAGAGGCTTTTAGCCTAAGAGTAGTCAGATTATTAAACCGGTTCGCAAGCGCGTTCTTCAAGCTCGTTGTGAGATGCCACGAAGGTTTTATTTCACAAGTTGACGTGCCCACGGCCTTCGTGGAGACCTGCAATGCTGATATCAATCTCTTTCAACTCCGGCAGATCCGTCAGGGAAGACACCAATATCTTTCTCCGACGCCTGAAACCATCAAGGTGGTTCTTGACATCAGGCTCATCCGCGTAGCGTGAGTCAAAATTCCAACGGTCGAGCCTCTCTGGGTTGAAGACAATGTGAAGCCGCCGTATACGGTCCATTACGGGACGATTCTCCCGTCGACTCCAAAATTCAGCGAGGCTTGACCAGTTCTCGTAATTAAGGGTATAAAAGCTGAAGGGGATATATTTGTAGACATGCGCCATCGCTGGGTCGTAGAAAGCCTTGCAAACGAGAGGCAGACCGCGGAGTTGTCGGATAGCGGGACGGATTACACGCCAACCATATTCCCCCGGCCGTTTCGCTAAGAAAGAACATGGCGTGAGCTGATCTTGGAGTATGTCAGACCGCAGGGGGATGGGTTTGCAGAGCTCTTCGATGATCTGTGTTGTATGGATGGAAACACATTGGTGGGTTAGCCTTCTTGGAGTGGGGATATGGGGGTGGTATAACGACTGAAGAAAAATGGGAAAGGAAACAGAGAAGAAGAAAAAAAAGGGAGAGAGAGATAGAGAGAAAGGCGAAGAAAAAGAGAAGAAAGGAAAAGGAAAGGACGGGAAACACCTCCCCTCCGACCACGCCCATACGGGCACGGACATACAGAACCAACCTACAAAGAAACAACAAGTCCAACAACCCAAGCAAAAGACTAAACAGACCCTACCAAAAGCCAGACAAAACACCAAAACATGGGCACGAAAAGAAAGGGTAATCCCACTAACCAAATAAAGAATATCATAAGGCAACCGATCCAACGTTAATCCCCCATCAGGAGATGGAGGAGAAGCTACAAATGGCTCAGCCTTAGGCTTAGGCTCAGGTTCTGGCTTAGGCTTTGAGTTTGGGTTTGGGTTTGGGTTGGGCTCTTGATCGGTATCGGTGCGGCTGAGCCTCTTCCTTTTTCGCTTGGGTCCGAGCATGGGGTATTTGTTTTTCTTTTTTTTCTTTTTTTTTTTTCGTGTTGTTGCTGTCGATTAGGGAGTCGTATAGGGAGATGGCGGTGAGTTTGGTTGTTGGGGCTTGGGTTTGGGGTGGCATTTTGAAGGGAGTCGGGAGTCGGTAGTCGGTTATGGGGTGATTTGAGGGAGATGAGGTGGGTGAGGGGAAAGAGGTGGGTGAGGAGGCTTTGGGGGTTAATAGAGTTATCGTTATGGAATAATTGAGAGGTGAAGAGCGGAGTGAGAGAATTCTTGAATTAGACCAAGAGCTTATTTTTAGGATGGGTGCCAGGTGGGTGACAGGTTACCTAAGTAGAAGGCGGTTGACATTGGGTTATATATGTTGTTATCCGTTGTGTGTGAAGGTAGTCGAAAGCGGGCGGGATAACATGCTGGGTTTAAGTAGAGGTGGTGGAATATACCATGCGATTAGTGGTAAGCATCCGAAACTACCTATCCTCATATCTCCTGGAACTGGCGGTGGAGATCAAGTGTGGACTAAAAGCAAAGAAACTGACCGAAAGCCTATGTTAGAGAGATCGCGCAGCTTCTTTTGACGCCAGATAACCACTGACTTCAATTCTCTGCATATTCTCACGGCAGCAGTGGAAACTATATGACACGGACGGGCTTCGGAAGCCACAGAACGGATAAGGATAGACCCAAAACAATGATGGGTGAGTGTCTTTCCCCTTCATTGCTGTTATCAATGATTGATGCCCACAGAAGTGACCGGGAACCACTACATGCCCGGTTCTTTAGAAAGATGGTGAACTTGCAAGGCTGAGTAGAGCTAAGTCATTCCCCGATATATGATACCCGAGAGCCTATAAGCCGAACCAAGTGAGTTCAGATGTGTTTGATTTCGCTATTCATGTTTAGGAATGACGGGAAAAGCAGGGGCGGGAAGAAGGCAAGACACAGTGACACTCGACACTCCCTTTGCAGAGGTATTATGGTGAGTTTAATCTTCTTACAGACGGGACTGTTGTCTACATGTAGAGGTAATCATTGAAAAGTTTCTGGCGTAACTTCTAAATGGCATGAGCAAGTAGAGACCCAAAAGGTCTGATACGGGATCGATGCATGCATCGATCGCAGGCGACGACTATATACTTCGTGGTGTCTCGGACGGAGCCATATAGTCAGAATTTCGTGCGCGAGTTTCTAACTCGTGCACCCCTCCTTTTGTCCTGTATCAAGGTCAAACGCTGTAACACGCCATACATAAGTTGATATCTTCAGTTTCACAGCTATTAAGCCCCTCTAACAACCTAGGGCGGAACTCCTCGCACCCCCTCTTTTATCTACGCTCACCTCTTTCAACTCTACGCACCGCTTTGCTACCACATTCAGAACTAAATCCTATGTAAATACGTCTGAACCCTGAAACGGCTTCTCCGACCAATTTATCGCTATTCGATAGAGGTTCTTACTAACTGTTTTATTGAAGCGATGCCTTTTCTAACAGAGTCGCAACATATGAAACTCCTTCTTGGGTCTTATCTAATTTGGGACTTTTTCTATTTATTACTTGGTTTATAAAAAGCCCGTGACAAGAAGTCTCGAAAACAGGAATCAGGAACCTTCTCGGGAAAGTGAAGAGGTGCGCGAAGACGAAGGTCGCGGTTTCTAGGAGTCATTCCTATAATGATAGGCTCTAGCACAACCAGCTTCTCCAGGCCTTTGTTTTTGGGATGTAGCTTCATATTCTTGCTCGTCAGGGCCTCGGTGGGAATTGTACGGTTGCTGACTTTAGGACAGCTTGAAACAAGATCAGCAATCAAATGGTATGAGCCATATTGCCGGACCTTTAATGCCCCGTCAACGAGCACTGACGGAAGCCCTTGAGGGCGACGGATGAGCTTCTCACGCAGTCGGTTGCAATGAACAGATTGAAGCGTCGAGCAAGTAAGCTTCGAGCAAGACTCTGACGCCAATATGCCACGCAGAATCGGGGCCAAATCGTTGGCACCAGCGCCTTCAAGGCTGGCAAACCCGCCATGGGTCTTATATGAAATTTTTTCCCAACCGCTCGATTTCCTCCACCAGCTTCTGGCCCCTCTCCTCCCACTTACGCTTCTGCACATCCAAAGGGGACAATTTGCTGGGCTTTGCGTCATTTCTACAATACTTGCTGAGTTCCTTCATGTCAAAGATGATACAAAGGTTTTGGATACGGTCCATGACGGGGCGGTTGGACTCATTACCCCAGAAATCGAGGCAGCGGCGCCAGTGTTGGGGATTAGCGGGCAGGGTGAGAGGGATGTGTTTGAAGACATGCGTTTGGGCTGGGTGGTACAAGGTTTTGCAGACCAGTGGGAGTTTGAGGAGTTGGCGGAAGATACACCCAGGACGTGAGGGTGAGCGTTCACTCGGTGGAGGGAGGTCGTCGCAGAATTCCGAGATGACCTGTTTTGGGATATGAGTGAGTTACTTGATCATTCGTAAAGAAAATGACAAAAGGCGAGGTATTTCGTACTGACCATGTAAATGACATCGTAAGGAAGTCGATCAAGCGTGATACCCGTACTTGGCTGTAGCTGTGGCTCTGGCTCTACTTCAGAGGCTGCAACGACTGTTCCGCCTTTCTCTTGGTTGGTACGCTTTTTTCTTTTCGGTCCAACCATGGCATATGGGTTTCTCTTTTTCTTCTTTCTGCCTTCTTGAAAAGCGACGATCTTCTTCTCTCTTCGGGCTAGCATGGTGACAAGTGCTAGTGAGTGTTGACTGAGCGGGAGATTGACTTGGGCGAGGTGTCGGTAACCGTGGGAACTGGAAGAGGGACATACTTGCGCTGCAGTTATATGGGTATGTCTCCCTAGGAGACACCATTGTGCTCTAGTGATGGAAGAAACTTGACGAAAGTAAATGCAAGCATGGTGATGAATCAGGCAACGGGGAGAAACTAGAGTGGAGAACCGTTCACTTCTCGTCAAAGCGGCCGAAGCTAAGGAAACAAACGTTGAAGAGGAGGAGAAGGGCGGAGGTTTGCAAGTTCAATGAAATGGTCGAATCAGTTAGATTCGCTTGAATGATCGAGAAGAAGATGGATCAGGCAGAGGATGTGAGAATGCCCTGACTTGCAGGGTGTCTCTTGTCGTGCCTGACAATCGTCCCCAACTTAGTCCCCTGGGAGTCAGGCAACTACGCCCGTCTTCCTGTCCGGGTCTACCTAGGTCTTGTTCCTTCCCTCGGTAGGTTGTCGATGCTTCCAGGTTTACACAATCCAGATCTCCAGCAGAAGGGAGCACCTTCCATATCCAACACCACTTTGTCCACTGCACCAGGCTCCAGCATAGCTGCCCGCACATGCCCGGCCGCCGCTCCTTCTTCACTCCTTCCTTCCATCCCATCCCATCCCATCCCAGACCAGACCAGACCGCCTAACGGGTACATAGTTTACCTCCTTGGCACCTTCCTTCACCAACAACCGCTTGGTCGAGTGGCGTAACGGTCAACCGTCCTAACACCTCAAGCCAACCCCCGAAAAAGATACCTGTCGGTTCGGGAACGATGATGTACATTCAAGTAACCCAAAGAGCGTTCCACATCGTAAACCGCGTCCGTTGGCTAGGATCTGCAGGTGTGAGCAGCGACAGAAGAAGGTAATCAATTACAAATGCAAAGAAACGACAAAATCAAAGGGTTTGAGATGTTTCGATGGTTCGTTGAGATGCCACTCGATTGAGCGGTTGTTGGTCTTTTTTCGTATCTTTTTGTACCTTCTTCAGAGGTGGAAGGGGGGAACGGGTTGAAGAGGGGGAGGTGATGGGTTCGAATGGTAGTAGTGTCATATTTTTTTCTTTCCCGAGGTTCTGGTTTATCCCCTTCCACTCTTTGCTCACGAGTACCTTACGACCTACTTGCTACTTCCATCACACAGTCTACCAGACATTGACCATGCATCTAGGTCGATTCTGGCATTTGCTCCTCCTCATTATAACCCTCTCGCCAGTCTTGAAGACCTCCATGACCATGTCTTTGCCCTGAAACACCTTCACGCTGCGACACCCTGTCTTTTCTTGTAAAGCAAGGCACCAGGCTTGACTTGTTGCTGTTGGGAGTTCGCTTGCGCGTCAGGTATCATCACCTCATCTTGATCATTCAAGCAAATTCATAACCAAGGTCCTCTACCTCTAGAGACACTCCGTCGTCGGTACCAGGCTTTAAGGGGAAAAAAGAGAAAAGAGAAGTACTTCACAACTTACAATCCGCGCCCAGCAGCCACTCAACCCGCTGCCGTTCCTCCTCCTGATGTGGCATAATCAACCACGCATCCCTAAGCTGAATCTCCGTCCTCTCTTTCGCAAAACTCTCAAGAAATATTGCAAGCTTCCTCGCCTGAAACGGAAAATCCATAGAAGGATTCGTCACACTAAACACCTCCAACCCCACCTTCTCGGCCAACGGGTGCAACCGCAACTGCTGTTGCGAATTCCAAACCTCCAGCCTCTTCAGCTTTGGACATAAACGGATGAACATTTCGATTGCTTGTCTGCCGCTTTTCACCTCCACGGCCCTCTCGGATCCATCATCAGCTTCAACCTTCACGTGTAAAGGCAGCCGCCTCAGTCTTTCTTCGTGATATGTAAACCTGCCGCTGAACTCTTCCAGGTTCGCGCAGAGCTTGTTGCTCTGACCGGCCTCGCACGTTTTGCACAGAAACGAAGCCACAATACTTTCGGGGGCCGCGATGTGTAAAGTGGTCAAGTTTCCGATGAAACCGAGCGGAAAGACTTCCTCGAGGCCCTGGAGAAGGCATTCGCCTCTATCTGCTTTGCTTACGTGGAGCCTAAAGCTGGGCCGTCTTTTTACGGGAAACAGGGGGTTGAAGTTGATATCTAGCTGCTTTAGCCGGGGGAGGGATGTTGCCCCTGTTGGGTGGCTGATGGTAATGTTCTTGGTGAGATCGCGGGTTTGCGGAGCATAGTCGTTGGTTAGTGTCCTCGTGCTGGTGCTGGCGCTGGCGCTGGCGCGTATATGCCGATCCGGAGCGGGTGCGGAGGGTGTTAAGTTCTTGCTGCTGCGGTTTCTCCTTGTTGTCTTTGTCTGAGATGTCCTTGCAGTACTCAACGAACTCCCAGTTGTCGAAGGTTATGGAGAGCTTTTCAATGCGGTCCACCATGGCACGATTGTTCTCGTCGGTCCAGTAGTTCATCATTCTCAACCAGCGTTCAGGCTTGTCGAATGCAAATGGGACGTTATGGTCATGTGTACCATTGCTGGGTGGGCGAAGGCTCTGCAGACAAGACGTAATTGAGGGAGTTGTTGGACGAGATCGAGACTGGACGTAGAGATCCATTTTGTGTTAAAGAATGAGAGTGGCGCGTGGACATACTCTGCATCGGAGGAATCTGAGAGAGATAATTTACAGAGCTCTTCAATGATCTGCATTAGATCAGTATATTTTGTGTTAGCTCGATAAAGAGTGGATGACTGAAGGCTTCAACTTGCTTGATAAATTATATCATAGGGAAGTCGGTCCATGGTGGAAAGAAGTACCGTAACCGAGTGATGACTTTTCGGGGAGCCCCAAGTCAAGAGGGCTGACGCTCGTCCTCAAATATATACCTCTCTCTCCCGGAGTAGAAAGGACATGTAGAATACACTGAATGGTCGCTTATGAAACAGAAAGAGGAAGAACCCACACAAACACACAGTAGCTCAAGACTGATGACACGAGCAGCTCAGTGTTGGTTGTAGAGCAAAAAGATAACGCGAAGCAAAAGAAGGGTTATCAAGTCTAAGAGAACAAAAGCCAAAACACTACGTCAAAAAAAGTTGAAAGGGACATTTATCCAGAAGCGCCACCATGATCTATTTCATTAGCAATCTGGGAACACGTAAGTTATGGCCCACAATCATCAGCTTATCCCCCCTTAGCAATCAAAAACAACACCATGTGACTCTTCCGAAGGGAATCATCAACTAGCTACACGGCTTTTCTTTATCGGCAAAAGTCATGGGCTTTGAGTCTCCATAATCATAGCGTCGTTGGCTCTTGGAAGACGAGCCTACCTCTCTTCATGACCTGTAAGCTGCGGCACTTTAGCTGCTTTTGTAAGAGCTTGTAATTGGGGTGTAGGATAGGCCAAGGCGGGAAGTCTCCTGAAACAAAATAGACCGGTTAGCATTGAGCCTCTATATGCTACAGAGCCCATTGTCACCAACCAATATAACGCCTGTACGCGAACGTGACGTCCTCAAGTTCCACTGCCGTATTAGACGCCACCAAGTCCTCCAGAAATGCTAACGGCTTCCACCGTCTGACAGCAATATTGCCCACGATTAGCTTGTCTAAGCCCGTGTTTTCCGGATGAAGCCGGAGCTTTTCGCGGAACCTGAAAACACAAAGTTCTTTTAAGTTAGGACACAGCTCCACCAAGACCGGAACCGCCTTGTCGGCCATTATTTCATCCTGATCTTCCACGGCAGAGCCAGTCGCCGCAAACCTATCACAATGAACCGACTTCAAGTTCATGCAAAGCCGCTTCGACCTCGTTGCGCCCAATAGAATCTCCACTAGCTGGTCTGCAGTTGTCTTCACCCTCAGGCTGGTCAAGTGGTCAAACCTCCCATCGCTCAAGGCACACCCAAAATCCCTGACAGTTCTGAGCACAAGGTCAGGTACGGTTCTGTTGACAATGAAATCGTCACTGTAAACGATGGTGAATGTGTCAACGCTGAGAATCAACTCCCTCAGGCTGGGTAGTCCAACCATGGGCAGTTTGAGCTGATCCATTAACTCGATCGTCCAAGCTCGTAGTCGCCGGTCCTTGGTTGCAGAAAGAGCCAGCGCTTGATCCGGTGGGGTGTTCTTTTCGACAAGGCAATACTTTGAAATTCCATGGCTCTTGACAACAACCTTCAACTTCCTCACCCTCACCCTCAAATCTTCCGTCTCTTTACTAGACCAAAACCGCAAGCATTGCGGCCAACGGTCAAATCCGTGAAAGGTTAGCGGGACATGCTTGAAGATGTGCGGCGTAACAGCGTGGTAGAAGGCCCTGGAGACGAAGCACAGTTGCAGAAGTTGTTGGACGGAGGGGTGGGAGAGGAAGTCATGGTCGAGGACTTCGCAGGCTGTGGGAAGGTGGAGGACGCAGAAGTGGTGGATAACCTGAGGAAAGATGTGGTATTAGTAGTGAAGGGAAGATAGTCAAAATATTGGAACCATTTGGGAGGATGGCTGGTGTTATGAGCCGAAAAACTCAGAGGATGATCGTTTGATAAGTTGATGGGTATTGGTTGATTGAAGAGGAAAGTAAACCCTGGGTTGGAAAAAGATGACGGTAAGTGTCGCCCTTTATCACACCTGGAATGGAGTTCAGGAAAAGCATAAAATTCACGTACCTGCGAGGATGGGACCAGGTTATTTCCGCAATGGATTGGTGACGCACGAGATAACGTACTACCCAAGGTCCGACAGGATGGGAATGACGACAAGAGAGATGAATGACGATGGAAGAGTCCTCATGAAGTACGAAGTAGACCATCCGCCAAATCCCAGAAGTTGTACCCATCATTTGGAATAGCCATGTGCTCCTTGCCAAGAGCAATGACAGGAAGGAAGAGCGGGGAGTCACTTACTTGGTAGAGAACGTCGTGAGGAAGGAAGGGGCTCATGTTGACCAGGAATGACTGCCCCTGCGTGAATGATGCCACTTCGATACTGAGGGGTGAGACTATGGGATCTTTGGATGTGGGAAAATGGTTGATTGGTGGCTTGAGGGAGAGAAGAGAATGGAGTGCCAGCCCAGGTCTAAATACTAGGTACCAAGAGGGAAAATCAGTGTGGGGTGCTCTTTCCACACGTTTACAGTGGGGAGCGACTTCCCCAGTGCATGCGTTAAAACCAACCCGGTGCAACATATATGTTGATGCTGTGGAAATATGGTGAGTGTCCAGTAGGGGCCAGTTGAAACCGACGTTATCGACCAAGGTGCCGCGATTTTCCATGATGCTCGAATACTGTTGATCAGAAAGATGTCATAGAGATTGACGCCTCAGGAAGAAGTCAAGAAGGCGTGAACCTTCTTCGCTCACAAGGACAGCCTGTCTCCAGGGCTCAAAGCATTTGCTTCCCAACATCTTCGTTCCAGTCAGTACGCGCTTCGAGCCGCGGCAAGTAGTACCATCAGGAAGGTCGGCACCCAAGGAGGCAATGGAGATACTCAGTGATTCGTTTGGTTGACATATTCTAGGAAGGCTTCCATAGTTCATAAATCTCGTTGTCAGTAACGGAAGATAAGGTAAAAAGTAGGTGGATTCGAGATGATGCTGTAGTGGATGATTGAGTATCACCTTGATTCATTCATCCTGTCAGCTCTCTTGGATTCTTCGGCTGGATATTTCGGCCATAGCCGTCAGTGTTGTCATCCCCCGGGGCAGATTCGCAGCGCCAAACATCTGTAGAGGGAAGCTGTTCAGGGTCAGCAACATTTGCGGTCGTTTTTCAGAACAAAGCAAAGTTAAAAGGGTAAACACACTATCCAAATGTCAGGCCATACACTTCACAAAGGCCAGAGCCAGAGACGTTGGCCACTGCTGGGTTGAAAGTCATAGCCCCTGAATGCTTTGTTTACTTTCGTCGATCTCGTAGGGCCATGATTACATAATCTGGGTCAAAGGATCTGGAATACGGCCAAGGTCATCATATCACAGGAGGGAAGCACACAGTAGGGTCAGGACGTATCCATTCGGAGCAAATCTCATCTGTTTTAAGATCCCCAAACTTCACAAATCGCACCACATGGCAAGGGCGGGATAACGATTAAGTCCACCCCTTTTGACCCCACAGGGCATTCCCTCTTTCCAGACAACATATACAAGAGTAGATGGCGCCAGATCGAGTATCTTTCCCTCATTAGTGCGGTCAAGTTTGACCCATTGCCAGGGGATAAGCGGTTTGCAAGAAGCCAGAGCCAGATTCCATTGTTGGGGGTATTCATGATCAATTCGTGTTGGAAATCGGTGGGCGAGGTTCAAGCCACAAGTCCAGTCTCCATCACGCCTCCATTACGCCATTTTTGACCCAGAAACCGAATGTGTTTTTTCGATTACAACTGTTTACCAGCTGGACTCCTTGGCCTCGGTGGCGGCCCAGTCAGCAGTGGTGGCAGGGGCAGTAGCGTCCCAGTTGGGGGCAGCGGCACCGGGAGCGGCATCGGACCACTCACCGGTGGCGGGGAAGCCAGCGGGGGCAGCCTCCCAGTCACCAGTGGCGGGAAAGCCGGACTCAATGGCGGCAACACCCTCCTCCTCAACACCGGGGAGCTTCTCCTCCTCAACCTTCTCCTCGGCCTCAGCCTCGGGGTCGCGGTCTGTAGGTTAATAGTTAGAGACATTGTCCCGCAAACGGTCACGGGGGCTCCGGGGGATACATACAGAAGTAAAGATCGACCATGACGTCCCAGGGGGTCTCGCGGTTGTAGATGGTACCGCGGAGGCGGAGGACCTCACGGGCAAGCATCCACCAGACGCAGCCGATGGCGTGGCGACCCTTGTTGTTGGTGGGGATGGCAACATCGACGTACTCGGTGGGCGAGTCGGCATCGCAGAGGGCAATGACGGGGATGTTGACGTAGGAAGCCTCCTTGATGGCCTGGGCATCAGTGCGGGGATCGGTGACGATGATGAGGCGGGGCTCCTTGAAAGAGCGGGTGATGTAGTTGGTGAAAGAACCGGGGGTGAAGCGACCGGCGATGGCCTGAGCACCGGTGTGGGCGGCGAACTTCAGCACGGCACGCTGACCGTAGGGACGGGCAGAGATAACGCAGATATCGGCCGGGTTGTCGATGGCGGCGATGATACGGGCAGCAAGGACGATCTTCTCCCTGTGGTGAGCCAGCACTGTCAGCCATTGTGGCCTTTGTTCGAGGTATCCAGGTGACCATGTCTCCTCCTCTTGGACACCATCCACTCATGCGATCGATCCTCCACATACCAGGTCTTGCCAACGTTCAAGATGTTGACACCGTCGGCGCGAGTCTTCCAGAGGTAAGCTGCAGAGAGAAGTCAGGTCAGGGATTTGTCCGTGCGGTCGCAAGTCGTTCTTGTTTCGACAAGTGTGGATATTTCGAGGGAGGAGTGCATACGCTGCATGTGAACACCGAGGCTATTCGCAATCGCACAAAGTCAGCATTTCGTGATCTCTTTTTCTCGGCCATGTCGCCGGCGAGGTGGATTTCGCAAAAACGCACTTCTTGGAGCCGATGTGGCACTGAGCAGCAAGGAGCTGCTCAATATCGGTGCTCGTGGCATTGAAGATGGAGGGGAGGTTAGCGGGCGCCATCTTGACTGATCTCTGGCCTTGCGGTGTGAGGACTGAGGAGGTGTCAGGAAGACGGCGTGGAGGGTGAATATTTTTCTCTTCTAATTCAACCAGGCCAGCCAAGGCGCGGGACGTCCGAGCTTCTGCCTCTGATTTTCGCACACAAATTCAATTTTGTGGAGTGCCGCGAGTGCGCCGACTGCCCCGCCAGGGCTGTGCAGTTGGTTGACAGTTGACCGTGCCAAGCCTTTGGGACACGGTACGTATCCTTCACCTTGGCGACTGGGCTGCATCCAATCAACAGCTGCGAACACCTTCGGCCCCACTGGATCTCGACTTTGACGCGGCCTCTTTTCTGAATATCGCGGTTTGCTTCACTCTGGGTGGTCGGACTTTAGAATGACCGATGAACCGTTCCACTTCGCAGTTCGCAGCGCCAAATCCAGAGATGGACTAGCCTTGTCCAAGCCTAGCGCAATTGGAACCCAAAATTTGGTCCAGGTGCGGACCGACACGGGAAGTTGTTCAACATCGGCCGGAGCGTGACCTGGAGGGACGAGGAGGGACCGCCGGGCCAAGCTGCGAGACTTGAAGAAAGTTGTTGCGCCGACTTGCACCTCCGAGACCGACCACGCCGGTGCACCTCCACCACCACCACCACACCCAACCACCATGCCTCCCAGGTTACCTGGCCCTCAAGGGCTTCGCAGCCTCACACGTACGTGAGCTCTTATTTACCTATAAACTTTTCCCATGTCGTCTCTTGTTGTTCCTCTCCATGATGTCCCCCGCCAACATACCTCTGTACTGACATCTTGCTCCGGAAACGACAGTATGTCTCCGCCCCGCCGTCGCCTCTCCGGCGCAGGCCCTGCAGCCTCTCATCCAAACCGTCAACATCTCCCAGAAAGAAAAGAAGCGTAAAATGAAGCAGGACCCTTACGGCTGGGCCCAGGCGCAACAGCGCAAGGCCGTCAACGTCAAGCGCCAGGCCGAGCTCCAGGCCGAACGCGACGCCGCATGGGGCGACCCGGTCAAGGGCATCACGACCCCCTTCGTCGAGTCCTTCGACAGCGCCGGCCAGGCTCCCGTCTCTGCGCCCAAGGTCGGCCCCGACGGCCAGGTTGTTGAGGAACCCAAGCCCCTCCCGACCTCGCCGCACCTACGGAACTACCTGCTCAACAAGGACGAGTTCGACAGCGCCATCCAGTACGCCGAACACATCTTGAAGCCCATCAAGGCCGAGGACCGCTCGACGGCCGACCCGGAGAAGGAGGACGAGGAGGCTCGCGAGCACGCCGCCAGACACGCCAAGGCCGTCGCCGCCCTCGAGCGTATTGCGAAGCTTGAGCATGGTGGTGCCAAGGACCGCAAACACGCCAACATCCGCCGCTGCATCGAGACTTTCGGTCGCCACCACACAGATCACGCCCTCGAGAGGCCGACGCCGCCGCTGGCGCGCGGAGTGGAGCCAAAGCCCCAACCGGTGCGGGCAGGCCCGGACACGGGCAGCAGTGAGGTACAGATCGCCATCCTGACGTCCAAGATCAGGGCGCTCACCAAGGCGCTCGAGGGCCACGGCGGCAACAGAGATAAGAACAACAAGCGCAGTTTGCGGAGGCTGTGTCACAAGCGCCAAAGGCTGCTGAGGTACATGGAGCGCAAGGAGAGAGGCAGTGGAAGGTGGCTTCACATGCTCGAGACCCTCGGTCTGACGCCCGCCACCTGGAAGGGTCAGATCACCCTCTAATACATTCAACGCACCCGGTCGGTTGTCGTGTGTGTTTGTGTGAGTGAGTGGAATAAGATGTGATTCCCAGTTGTAGCATGAAAGCGTGTGTAACAAAACAAAGAGGCCTTCTCTATGTACAATACAACAATAAACAATAACCGGAGAAAACCAAGGGGCGCACGCGGGGGCAGGCCATGTCGATGATGATGATGATACCCCTTTTGTGTTCCTCAAGAGTCCAGATATAATACTTTGGCCATACGCGCCCAATACGCCTTTTCTCCCCTTCCCATTTCTTGATCATCGATAACATGCACTGACAACCCGGCTCAAGGAAAACATTGGGGGAGGACGAGGGTCCTCTGACAAATATGCAACCTAAAAATCAAACCTCATTACGACAACTTACTGTCCTTTAGAAAACGCTAATGTAGTTGTTGATCCTCTCCTTCTGGTTCTGCGCTATGCACTCGGCGATCCAAGTGATGTTGCGGATTTCCTAAATATCACATTAGTCACCAGGGGTTCAACGAACAACAGGGGAACCCCGAACTCACCTGCTCTCTCAACTTGACCCACGCATACACTATGGCGTAGGTGAACTGCCTTGTGAACGCGTTCTTGGAGATCTCCATCTCCTTCTGGTAGAACATGTCCTCCAGACTCTTGCCCTCACTTCCGCCACCGCCCATGTTACCGGGACCGCTAGGACCGCCTCCGAGACCAGCAGCATCGAAGAAGGACTTGTAATCAGCCACACCCTCAACAGCCAGCCTCACACCCTCAAAATCATCTGCCCGCGACAACATGAGCGTCCCCTCCGGGTACAGCTGCCCAAAGTTAGGATAGAGCTTCTTACGGTCCGCCTTGGACAGCTCCGTGCCGAACGAGTTGAGAGTAATGTTGATAGCCCGCCTATCCGCCTCAAACTCCAGCAACTCCGACATCACCTCAGCAGTCGGGGTCCCGGCCATATCGGGGTGGGTGTTGACAAAGTTGTAAAAGTCTTCCAGATAGTTCTTGTACAGCGTGTTGCGCACAATCTCGATGTTGAGCTCGTCCAGGTCCTGGAGCGACAGGCTGCTCTTGAAGTACGGGGCCAACGGGGTCTCGATCATCACGCTGTTGTACAGCTCCTCGATGTTGTTGGCCACGCAGAGGACCGGCATGGTCTCGAACCAGCCTAGCGGGTGGCAGCGCTCGAGTAGCTCGCGCGTGTCGCGCTCGTGAAGGGTGCCCGTGATGAGCAGGGCGACATTGTCGATCATGTAGCCGTAGGTGAGGTAGTCCATGAACTTGGCCAGGGAGCCGGCCGCGTTGGCGCGGACATAGCGGAACTCGGAGACCAGCTTGTCGGTGGTCTTGGCGGCGAGAGCGGAGGTCGAAGGCTTGGGAGGGAGAGAGGCGAGGAAGTCGCCGTATGCAGGTCCGAGTTGGAGTTTAAGGTCTGTGGGTAATGTTGTTAGGGTGATGTGGATGGAGGTGTTATGGGTCGGGGATGGAGATGGGAGAGAGGCTCACCATCAATCGACTCGCATTGCGTCATGTTGGTATAGTTGGCGCCCGTCAACAGGCTGTTCCTGTATCCACGGACGACACCCTCAATGTAGCTATTAACGATGGTCAGCACTTGATCTACATGTGAGGAACTGGAAAATGTACCCATTGTTAACGTTGAATAATAGGCCCTCCATAGTTGCGGTTGGAGTTGGAGGTGGTGATGTTCGAGCGAGGGTTCAACAACAACAGATGAGTGGCACTCCCTGTCTGCTATTGTCGTTGTTGGAGCTCCAGTTGTCTGTCCATCGAGGTCACAGGCACGCTCTCAGCGACAGGGCCGCGGGAAGGCTGCAAAAGGGCGCCCACTCTTTCCGCGCTTCAGAGAGAGGGTTGGACCGTGCATGACTGGTCTTGGCATCTCCAATTCAGAGCGGGCAGAGGCGAGGGTTGAAGCAGAGAAGTTGGCCGTGAAAAGATACGTACTGTAACCGAGCTTGGGCCACCTCTGGCCTATTCAACCCCACACCGGGCTCTGATTGGGGGAAAGGGCGCCATTCGGTGGGCAGGCAGAGTGGGCAGAAGTGGGTGCTCCAAAGTCTGGTGGAAAAAAATTGTTCTTTGCTCTCGACTTTTTTCTCCCCTCGAGGCTCTTGGTGAATATCGCAAAAACAGCACACCCACTTGCTGTTTCCCAACGACAATTGACAGCGCGTTCGGGATCCAAAGACCAAACCGCAATTATGCCTCTCTTTATCCTAACAGAAACCAGTGCCGGGTAAGTGCCATCAGACCAATTCACGTCCATACACAACGGCCTCGTCCATGCATTTGCGGAGGAAGTTCGAATCGTCCAATTCGGCTGCGATCAGACCGAGAGGTCTACCCTTCCGTCTCGAACTTCAACAACACCTACCATAGTTCAATATGTCTAACACGTCCCTGCAGTTATGGCCTGTTCAAGGCGGCAGACAAGAAGCTGCTGTCCGACGGCAACCTCGCCGAGCGTCTCAACAGCGTTGAGAAGATCACCAAGGAGTAAGTTGCCTCGTCACATCATGGCAACTCCCAGCCTGCCCCCAAGATCCAATTGACCAACACGCGTCTCTACAGGATCAAGTACAAGGAGTTCGCCAAGTTCGAGAGCGCCGCCACTGCCCTCGAGGAAATCGCTGGTGTTGTTGAGGGCAAGGTCACCCCCAAGCTGAACAGCCTGCTTGCCGAGATTGGAAATGAGAAGAAGGTCACCCTCGCCGTTGCCGAGAGCAAGCTCGGTGCTGCCATCAACAAGATCCCCAACCTCGACATCCAGCCCATTGCCGACTCCACCACCACCGACCTCTTCCGTGCCATCCGCCAGTACCTTCCCGAGCTCATTCCTGGCATGCTCCCCGAGAACTTCAAGGAGATGTCCCTCGGTCTCTCTCACTCTCTGTCCCGCCACAAGCTCAAGTTCTCCCCCGAGAAGGTCGATGTCATGATCGTCCACGCCGTCTCGCTCCTCGACGAGCTTGACAAGGAGCTCAACACCTACGCTATGCGTGTCAAGGAATGGTACGGCTGGCACTTCCCCGAGTTGGCCAAGATCCTTCCCGACAACCTCTCTTATGCTCGCATCATCGTCACCATGGGCATGCGTTCTAACGCCACGACTGCCGATTTGTCCGAGATTCTTCCCCACGAGATCGAGGCTGCCGTCAAGGCTGCCGCCGATATTTCCATGGGTACTGAGGTTTCTGAGGAGGATCTCCAGAACATCAAGTACCTCGCTGAGCGCGTCATCGACTACTCCGTCTACCGCAAGCAGCTCTCTGACTACCTCGAGAACCGTATGCGCGCTATTGCTCCCAACATGACTGAGCTTGTCGGCGCTCTTGTCGGTGCTCGTCTCATTGCCCACGCTGGTTCCGTCATGAACCTTGCCAAGAACCCCGGTTCTACCATCCAGATTCTCGGTGCCGAGAAGGCCCTTTTCCGTGCCCTCAAGACCAAGCACGCCACTCCCAAGTACGGTCTCATCTACCACGCTTCTCTCGTTGGCCAGGCTTCTGGTGCCAACAAGGGTAAGATGGCTCGTCAGCTCGCCTCCAAGGTCGCCCTTGGTGTCCGTACCGATGCTCTTGCCGAGTTCCCCGAGGATGCCGATGATGAGACTCGCGCCAACCTTGGTATCCGCTCCCGTGCCAAGCTTGAGAACAACCTTCGCCAGCTCGAGGGCAAGCCCATTGCCAGCAAGGGTGTCTCTGTCGGCCCCAACGGTATCCCCGTCGCTTCTGCCCCCAAGTGGGACATCAAGGAGGCTCGCAAGTACAACATCGATGCTGACGGCATGGCCGCTGATGCTGAGGCTCCCAAGAAGCCTCTCATCCAGGAGGTTGAGATGAAGGATGCTCCTGCCGATGAGGATGAGGAGATGAAGGATGTCTCTGAGAAGAAGTCCAAGAAGGACAAGAAGGAGAAGAAAGAGAAGAAGGACAAGAAGGCCAAGAAGGAGCTTGACGAGGAGGACTTTGAGCGCCTCGCCAAGGCCGCTGGCATGTCTGTCGACAAGTTCAAGCGCCGCTTTGAGCGCGGTCAGATCAGCATCAAGGAGGACGGCACCCTCGAGGTCCTCAGCAAGAAGGACTTCAAGGGCAAGGGCGCCGAGGCCGAGGAGGAGGCCGAGGAGGAGGAGAAGCCTGCCAAGAAGTCCAAGAGCTCCAAGCGCAAGGCTGAGGCCGAAGAGGAGGAGACAACGAAAGAGGAGAAGCCCAAGAAGAAGAAGAAGAAGTCCAGCAAGGAGTGATTTCCTTCTTGAATTCTCATCTTCGGAGTTAATTACCGCTCCGTCTTCCCTTCTTGTTTGTTTGTCTGTATGATACACCTCCCGGCAAAATTTCGGCTTGTGGTTGATCTCTGGCGTTGGTAATGGGCAATGTGACGGCGTACTGGATGGAGCATTGATTTGAGTTTTAGAGAAGAATATGGTTTTTATGTTGTTTATAAAGCGATCTCGATTCTCATTTGGATCTAAAAAGGGGCATTGAGACAGGTTCAGCGGTGGTGATACGCTGCGGCCCGGTTCTTGTCAAGGTTGGCGGAGGACCGAACTTGTATTCCTATCTACCTAAATAGCCTCCGTCTTCTGAAGCTTGAATTCGATTGACAGACAGTAATCCATGTTGATACGAGATGTGATATTGTATTCACCTTCAGTTCACCCCTAGTTATCGCGGCCTTCCCATGGTGTTGACGTCCCAATTCTAGATTTTGTGGTCCTTATCTAATCGCCTCGAGCCAAGCACAATCGCCCCACTAAAATTCCGTCACTGAGCCAAGGAGCGGTCTCCAGCCAGCAGTCGAAGGTCCCTTGCTGCCTTAGTTTATTTACACCCGTCATTCTTCCCTTCTTTCCATTCCAACAAGAACTACAAACCCCCACAATTGCCATCATGGCAGACTCGGACCGACCACGGTCGCGTTCGCGATCACCATCGCGAAAACCAAAAATCAACACAGGCGGATTCAAATGGAAGCAAAAGTCCAGCACCAGCAATGACGATAACCAAGATCGCGCCGGTCTGCAGCGTGGCTACAGGGATCGTTCACCCAGGAGGAATCGTGATCGGGATGATGATCGCAACAGAGACAGAGACTCTGGTCGGGACCGCGACCGCTCACCACGCAGGAGAGATGACCGCGACCGTGACAGGGACCAAAGAGGAGGAGGAGATCGCTATAGAGGCGATAGCTACAGAGGCGACCGCGACAGGGACAGAGACAGGAGAGACCGATCCCGCGACCGCGGCGACCGTTCACCAAGGAGAAGAGACGACCGTGACCGTTCCCCACGACGCAACAACCGCTCACCCCGCCGCGGCGACCGATCCCCTCGTCATGACCGCCCCGACCGTCCCAAGAAAGAAAAGAAAGACGCCGACAAACCCTCTACCGCTCCCGTTCCTTCAGCAGGAGGAGGAGAAGAAATGATCATAGTAACAGTCAACGACCGACTCGGCACCAAGGCGCAAATCCCCGCTTTCCCCTCGGATACGATCAAGCAGTTCAAGGTCATGGTGGCGATGCGGGTCGGTCGCGAGCCGCATGAGATTCTGCTGAAGAGGCAGGGCGAGAGGCCGTTTAAGGATCAGCTGAGCTTGGCGGACTATGGAGTTAGTAATGGGGTGCAGATTGATTTGGAGGTCGATACTGGTGATTAAGGGGATACTAGGGGGAGGGAGATTGGGAGGGGGAGATGGGACTGCCGGAGAAGTAGTGTGGAAATTCAGTTAGGCAGTTGCTCGCGTCGCATTGGAGCGTATGGGCAAAAGTGTCAGAATAATGTTTGGACTCGCGGGATCTAATATCCGACAGAACATGGACGAAACGAAGTGGTATGGTATCATCAACCTAGCTACTCGCTCAACGAATAGATAACTCACACAAACCAACCCAGAACAAATTCCTTGAAAATATACCCAAAATAAACACAATCCAACCAACAACGCCTTCGGATGTGATCATGATCAATCATAACTCATCACTCATGCCCTTCCCAAAAACCACCAATCATCACCACCCATCACTATCCTCCCCTTTCCCCTCCCCTCCCCCAAAACTCCCCGGCATCCCACCTCCAGTACCTTCCCTCTCCACCCTCCTATTCCTCTCCCTCTCCTCTCTTCTACCTCCACCCCCCGTCTTCGTCACCTCTCCTCCCTCATGTCCCTGTCCCACACTCACAACAGAACTAGTAGTAGCAACCTTGCTATACTCCGGCGGATCCCCCGGGCTCTCAGCACCACCGTTACCACCACCGTTTCCGTTTACCAGAGACCCATTCATCCCTGCACCGACGTTTTCATTGTCAGAGAGAGCGGAGACGGCTTCGCTGGATCGGGAACTACGCCCGCTTCCACCGCTTCCTGTCCGTTTGATGTCTTGCGTGTGGTAATCCTGGTTTAGCTTGGTGTGTTGTTGACTGCGGTGGCTGCGGTTACTGTGATGGCTGACGCGGCTCAGATGGCTGTTAAGACTGCTGGGGTTGAGGTTGGGGAGGTGATCATCTACGTCGTCATCATCATCATCGTCCAGATCGGGGTCGGGATCGTCGACATGAGCCTGGTGCGCTTGATGAGATTGATGGTCGAGGAACTTGATGGGGTTGTCACGACCGTCGAGCATTTCATCAGGGTGCTCATCAGGCGGAATAAGAATCTCGTGAGCGTGACCGTGGAGGAGGACGGAAGTTGGGCGTTGGCCGGGACCGGGACCGGGACCAGGACGGATGGAGGCGATGGATTGTTGGGAGAGGCGGCGGGGGAAGTTGGGGGGTTGCCCGTGGGGGTTTACGGCGACTGAACCGGGGCGGGTGATGATGGTTGTTGGTGAGTCCTTGGGGGAAGAGGAGGAGCTGCCGCGGGCTTTGAGTTCCCCTTGGGAGATGTAATGGGCTTTGAGATCTGTTGAACGGTGTTAGTAGGTACTGGCGGGGAAGGAGCGACATACAGGGAGATGGAAAGCGAGGGGTGGAAAGGGGTGGATAGGGGGCTTACGGTCAAGACAGAAGCCTTCGACGATGACTTCTTCGTGGCATTTGGGTTTGGAGCAGCCGTCTGTTGTTTTGTTAGTGTCCGGTTCGCGGTTGAAGAAATAAGGGGTAAGGTCTGGCTGGAACATACGAGTCCTGCAAAAGATGGCTAAGCGGTCGACGAACTCGGGACAGTCCTGGGCACGGCAAGTGTCTGTAACTTCGTCAGCAAATCTGATTTCAAAGGGTTTCTCGACCTTCGGGGTGACCTACGCAATGGACAGAATTTCCCCCTCGCATTTGGACTCGACGCCCAAGGTCTCGGATATCGACAATTTACTTCCGCACAACAGTCTGTTGTATGTCAGCATAGGTTCCAACTTCATCACCCGAGCCAGGGACGAGGACAAGGATAACTCACGTTCACTACAAAACGGCTTCGACTGGCTACTCTTGCTACAGCCCCTTTCCCTACACGTGTGATTTGCACAATAGAGGGATTGCTCAATCTTCATGTCTTTGCAACGGTTTACCGCGCAGGTCGCATCTGATAGTCGGAGTTTAGCATTTTTCAGCAATGAATGGTTGGATAAAGAGAATACTCACGATCTACGCAAAATCTGAGGTACTCCTTCGTGCCAGAGGCATTATGCCTTGCTCTATTGCAATTGCTGATATCGCATTTAATATCTTTCAGATAGTGTCAGTGGCTTGGCTTGACTAGGTAGAGCAAGTTTAATGACTTACGGATGGCGCAATAGGGATATTTCCCCTCGACTATCGTTCCACATCCATCCTGCTGGCATTGGTCTGAAGGGAGATGATGGTGTCAGTCTTCACACAAATCATACCCATGATATCCCAGATACGACTGGAGGTGATGACAGATGATAACTCACGCTCTTCACAGCAAATCTGTTTCTCAAGAACCAGTTTCTTACATCCATCGGCACGGCACCCATCTTCATAGATGCTCACTTGTTAGCATTTTCCCTGACTGGAGCCGACCGGACGAGTTTATCAACAGCCTGGCACTCACGTTCCTTGCAATAGCTAGCCTTCGCCGATGGTTTCCGACGAGGACACCTTCGGATGGTGCACTTGTCTATACCCTTCCACATCAGCACAAGTCCAACAGCCTCTGGACAACAGCAAGACTCACGATCAGCACAATACTCCCACCTCTGATACACCGGCCCAGTATCGCTATGTCTTGACTCGTAGGCCGGATCCAAATACTGAAGTCTCGCCTGGTTGCACTCGGGAACGGGACATCTCGCGTCTATCACAGACATTCAATGTTAATCAGTCACGAACTCATCCGAGGGAGAGGATGGTAGACTAGTAGTAAACAGGCATAGAGGTGAGGTAGCTTACGATAAGCACAAACAGCATCATGCGCCGGCTTCAGCTGCGTACAAGTCTCGTCATCTCTGAAGAAATGGGTGCAGGTATCTATTTTTCAAGTCACAGATGTTAGAACGCAAGTTTTCAACTGCACATCACATACTAAGACTTCAAAACAACGAATAGATAGAAACAGTAGCACGGATCTTGACACAATAAAAAAAAATAGGGTGGCTAACGAGCTTGACAAAAAGGCGAAGCAACAGTTGACGCCCCGGCATTCGAATACCGATGTTGATGACCATACCCTCCCCCAGGCCCACCAGCCGGCGACCCTCTGCCCTGCAGAGGGTTGTTTCTGTCTCTGATACCGCTGGCCCGGCGCTCGAGAGGGTCGACGTAGCCCCCTCCGTCGACGGCCTTGAAGAGGACTTCGTGCGGACATCCTTCGAGTCGGCACATCAGTTGGCCTTTGCTTCGGTGGTTCATGATGGCGGTTTAGTGGTGCAATGATGATGGTATCGATAAGGATTTGTATGGGGATGGTTTATTGATAGGTCGATGGTGGTCAACTGAACGGGACTGGCCTCAAGATGGCAGTACCGGACTGACTGAACCAGTAGCCGGATGTTTAGGTCAGGGCGTCCAGGTCGAATGTTCGGGTCACAGAAGGGAAAAAAAAACAAGTTGGAGAAGAATGAAAAACAAACGGACGCAAACAGTGCCCGTTCGTTGCCAAGTCAAGGTCAAGGACAAGGTCAGGTGGGACGATTTTGGAGAACGAGAAAGATGCAGAAAGAGCCCCCAGTCAAGAGGAAGTCAAGTCAAGGGAGGACGAGGGTCATCGACCTGGTGATACGACCCGGGCCGTTGGATGAACTGGTTACTGCGCACCTGAATCCTGGAGATGTCAAGCAAGGGGGAAGGGATAAGAAGAATGTCAGAACCCAAAAAAAGAAAACAGGAATGAAACCCCCAGCAATCAAAGACGACAGACCACTCACGTCCTCATGTTCATCTTGAACCTGTCAAGCCAGTCAGGAGCCTCTCGTGCTTTCGGTAGAGCTACCACACCACCACGTTGTGATCAGCCCTGCCACCCCTGCCCCCTCAAGGCCCCGGAGGAGCTTGTTGATGTTTCACTTGCCGTTCGGAACCACATTGGCGGGGCAAAGCACTTCCGCATCTTTCCTGCACCTTTCAGCACAACATCGTTTGGTTAGTCGCCAGCAGAACTGACAGAACAAAAATAAAAGAATATCGGAGGCCGGTGCCTCTTGGCGTCTCTCGCCTATCGTTCGAAGGAGCCTTCTTCTTTCTTGCCCTCTTCTTTAGAAAGAAAACATAAGGACGGGGATCCATTGGTTGGCTTTAAAATCCCCAGCCATTCCTCAAACGCCGCGAATGTCATGGATCATGCGTGTGGTGTGGGCGCGGGGAAGGGGCTGCGGGTGTCGTGACCACCAATCGACACTCGTGCTTTTTATGTTCATTAAAGAGGTTGCGTCCCGAGAAATTCGAAAATAAGAGGGTGGGTGTCCTGGCCTCCTGGATTTATTTTTTGTGTTTGTTGTGACAGCTAGCTCAAGTCAGCGCAAGCCAAAAATGCCGTGGTGCGACATCAAAAGCATAAAAATGCAAGCGCCCGGCCGGGCAACGGGTGACGAAATCCCAAGAGCGGGGACGATCAGAAATGCAGAAATGCTTGACGCTGTTGATAAACAATCAAGCACATTCCATCACTTCCTCCATCCCCGTCTGATCTTATCGTCCTCTTCGGTCATCTTCCCCAGATTCTTTCGAGTGAGATAAGATAGACAGGACAAGGACGCACTTGCGCAAGAGAAAAGAAAACTTGAATCGATGCAGACTTGCAGTGTAACTTTATCAACGGCGTGCTGCCGTTCGGGTGTGGTCGCTTGACGACGATGATCTTGTCCCGAAAAAGAATGGAGGGATGCAAGTCATATCGAAGGTCCTCATCACGTGAGAGCGTATCATCCTCGTGCTGAATGCCGGCGCGTGTGTAAGTGGTGAGACGCGTTTATATCCGACCCGGCCAGTATGGTGTGGCATACTTCAAAGACAACCACTGGAATCTTGACTTGACATCCTGGCAAGTTCTGTCCACCCCGATCTTGTATAACGACACCCTGTCATAAAGCACAAACACAAACACCAGCAACGTCGCTCGAAACAGACTCCTCATCAGATCCATCGTCAATTCATCCTTCAGCTTCATTATGGTACATCCACATCTTTCTTGAGCCGTTTTCGCGAGGCGGCCTCTCTTTTCCTTCCTTTAATCCTTTCTCTGTCGTTATCATGCAAGTTATGTCGGGGGTAACAAAAAAACAAGGTTGGCCACCAGTTAGACATCCGTTTCTCCGTAACCCCTTTGCGCTTGCCCAATTTTTAATGTACAATACAGACCAATGAAGCAAATCCATGCTATAGCGCAATATGAACTTTTTTGATCATGAGAACGCCCAAGATCCCAGAGCAAAAACGCATACGCCCACATAAATAGATGCCAGACGAGATCAAAACGAGCAAAAAGGACAGTTAAGCTCCCACAGGCCAGCCAGATTCAACAGGCCAGCCAGACTCCATCGCGACAGGCTCGGGACGTTCACACTCCTAGTGCTGCTCGTCACCACCCGCGCGAGGAGGGCGAGGGCCTCCACGACCACCACGAGGACCGCCACGGCCACGGCCACGGCCACGTCCATCGCCACGTCCACGGTAGCCACCACGGCCGCGATAGCCTTGCTGCTGAGGACCACGGTTGCGCTGGACCGACTGGAAGCCGTCATCGGCACCAGTAGGGGCACCGGCAGTCTCGGGATGGTCGTCAGCCCAAGACTGGGTGTTGGAAGGCGCGGCAGGGGTAGCCTCAAGGCCCTTCTCCGTCTCAGCGGGATCGCGCTGGACCTCAACCCACTCCTGAGAGCCCGTCATGTCGGTGGAGGCAGCGGCCGAGCCAGAAACATCCCAGCCGCTCTCAGCAGCAGGGTTGGCGGTGCTGTCGCCGGCATCGGTCTGGGCGGGGGCGCCGCCAGTAGCAGGCTGCTCTTCGGTGTTTCCGTTGGTCAGAGCAACAGCGGAGCCATCGTCGATTTCGGTAAGGCCAGCGTTGGCAACAGTAAGATCGGTCTGGGGTTCCTGCTTGGACTCGACAGCCTCGGTCTCAGCGGGCTTGGTCTCGGCGGGGGCCTCGGTCTCGGTGGCCTGGGCAACGGGCTCCTCAGCGGCGGGCTGGGAGAAGGGAGCAGCATAGGCAATAGCGACCTGCTTAACCTGGGCAACTGCAAAGGGGGTGAGCTTAGTATGTATGGAAGGCGGCCTACATGTGCTAGTGGAGGGGTGCTTACAGGTAGTCTTGAGCAGCTCACCAGTAGTGCTGCGAGTCTGCTCCTCAGCACCCTGGACGAGCTTCAGCATGTTCTTAACCGCATTCTCGTCGCCCGAGTAGATGTGGAGCAGAACACCTTCGAGAGCCATATTCTCGTCGGCAGTGCTGTCGGCATCCTCGGCGCGACGGGCCGCGGCGAGGCGGAGGAACTGAGAGAGGTGGAGCAAGCTGTCGTGGAGCTTCTTGTCGGCATCGGCCTCGGCCTTCTTCTCGAGCTCAGCAACGAGGTCGGCCTTCTCCTGGGCAAACTTGTCGCTGAGGGTCTTCTCCTGCTCGGTCAGGCGGATCTTGTGCTCAGCATCAAGCTTCTTGAGGAGAGCAAGCTGCTCGTCGAGCTGGAAAAGCTGAGCCTGCAGGGCGGGCTTCTTGAGGTATGCGGCCTTCTGGTCGGCATTAATGATCTTGAGAGACACCAGATCGTCGAGAGACTTGTTGCCGTGCTCAGCTACCAGGTGGTCAATCTTGGCAGCATTGGTCTAGATTGAGAAGATCATGTCAGTCTCTAGCGCAATCGCGTGGCATTTTGGTGTGGGTGGAGACCTACGATCTTCTTGGAGACATTGCGGATAGCCCTACAGAAGAGAGAAGAGGAAGTCAGACAGCTAGAAGGTGATGGGAAGGAACGAGAACGGCGGCGAGAGCTAGGGAACGCACTTTTGAATCTCGCGGATGTGGGGGTTGGACGAGTCGCCCTCCTGAGACGGCTCGTTGCCAGCAGGGAGAGAAGCGGGCTTGTCTGGGGTCGAAGAGGTAACGAGGGCGGGGGACTCGGTGCCCTGCTTGGCCTTCTTCTTCTTGGCCGACTTGGACTCGGTCGCGACCGAAGGGTTCTGGACGGCGGCGGCAGTCATTATGTGTGTTGTGGATGGTTTGTCAAGCTTTGGGGAGAGCTTGTTGTGGTTGCGCGGTGTGAATGTGCCTTGGTTGCTTGGGGACAAGGCTCCAACGGTATGTCGGGCTATGATGCTCCTTTGCGGGGTTGCGTTGCTTGACTGCTGATGCGGGGAGGTGATACCAGCGGTGTCCTCAACGTGTTGAAGTGGTGTCTTTTGTTATGATTATGGAGAGGTGGAAAAAGGAGAATGGTAGAAGAGGTTGTTGTTTACGAAAAAAGGTGTGGTGGTGAGTTTATTTTGTTGTTTGGTCGGAAGGAGGGTGGGCGGGACGGGATGGCGGCGGGACAGCTCAGCTGCTGACGTTCGACCATTTTGGAGCTCTCCCCGGCCAGGAGAGGTCCCGCCCCAAGTCCAAGTGGAGACCCCGATCCCGCCCAGGCGGACACCACCCCAGAGCCGGGCAGTTGTTGATGCCTTTTGGCGGGCGGTCGACGGCTGGGCGGAGGAGTCACAACGGGCCTCCTGAAGCTACATTGCTGCCTTGCCATCGGGTCTGGGGTTGGCCGCAGCTCGGCGGCTTCCCGTCGGCTGGAGCCCACTGACGACAGGCACAGAAGCCTGCAGAAACACCAAGAATCTCCATCACAACGGCGGTCAATACAGTACTGTATTTCACCAAATGTAAACATCCATGCTATGGAATTTCCAGTTGTCATGCTAAAAATGACCATAAACATTGATTTTACCATTCTGAATGGGCTGTTTGGATACAGAGGACGGAGTATGTCTTGATGTCTTTCCCCGCACTCCATTCAGCTTGTCATGTATGAGACTGTTGTCACCACGTCCACGAATGAAGACGTGTACAAGTCTATGCACTCATGCCCTACTGAATACTGATAGGTCGTCGAAACCATTCTCCCGTTTGCTTCACCTCCAACGGGATTCCTTGGACTGTGGGGGTAACCAGTGTGCACATGCTTCCAGTTCAACATCATTCCATGAAGCTCGGGAATAATATCGAGATTTACGCTGGTTGTTGCAATTCCTCAACCCTTGAACTTTGCAAGAGTGTCCTGTTGCAGCAAAATGTCAACAAAAGGGGTCAAAAAGGGGGTTGTGGGGGAGACAAGAGCTGAAAGCAAGTTGAACTTCCATACCGCAGTGACTTTTTTGACGCTTCGACCTGTGATGCCCCGTTCACCCCCTTGCTTGGCTTCGATGGTAGCCTCTTTCATGAGGCTGTCAGATCGTTAGCGTAATACCATATCAGAGATGGAAGTGTTACTTGCGTCTGCATGAACAAAACATAATCCAGATAGATCTGCAGCACAGACAATGTTAGTGCGACGCGTTGGATATGGGAATAGTGGCATTTTTGTGACATTGCCGCTTACCATGACATCGACATTCTTGCTAACATTGCAGTTAGCGTGGGCCTTGAAGATTTTCTTAACCGTCGCCCGCGGGTATGCTTTTTGGCCGGGCATTTTGCTGTACAACTGCCGGCAGTTGATTGAATGTTGCGTGAAGATCTAGGATATCCCTGATATCATATCCTTCACTGCTTTGAGGAAGCCAAAGGTGGTCGTTGTCGACAGTCGCGATGTGTTTGTTTTAATGTTTTGGCGTTGCGCAGAGGACTTAGCACTAACACAAAGGTTTGGACCAATCGGGTAGCAGAGCCGCAACCCCACCATGAGGTACCCCCTGGCGTCCATGAACAACTGTGCCCCTGATTGATTCCAGGTGGGGTCAGAGCTTCGACGTCGCTTCGGGCGCTCGTCACCACCCACGTCGGCCAACGCCTAACAACTCTACCGCCAACAAACATTACCAAGAGGAACAAACCCCACCGGCACAATGAATCGTCGCATGGTAAGTCCTTGTTCCGGGAGCTGGCTGAGCTACCCATGATGTCTGCTGTATCGCATTCGTCGCTAACCACCCCAAACAGTTGAGTAAAGAGGACGAGGAGGCGGCCGGCGACGAGATCGAGGTCCGTCGCGAGGACCAGGACAAGATCAACAGGTTCAGCCGATTGCACCAGCGCGAACTCGCCATCGAAGAGGAGCTCAAGAACAAGAACAAGGAGAAGGAGGAACTTGACGACTTGGATACAGAGCTCGAGCTTGTCGAGGACGAGGAGGAGCTTGTCCAGTAAGTTGCGAATCCATCAACAGCACGACACCTAGGCAAATGCTGAGACCCGACAACAGGTACAAGATCGGCGATTCCTTCTTCCACATTCCCCTCGAACAAGCCAAGGAGATGCTCGGCAGCGCGGCCGCAAAACTCGAAAAGGAGATCGAAGACCTCGAAGATAAACTTGAAACCATCCGCAAGGAGATGACCGGGCTCAAGGTGGATTTGTACGCAAGATTTGGAAAGACAATCAACCTCGAGACATGAGATCATACCCGCAAACTATACCACCTTACATCACTTCCGAGGAGTGTGAAAGATGTTTCCATATACAACACTGGCAACAGTTCCATCGGCAGCCCATTGCCTGGACTAAGCAATCGCTACCAAGTTATCTCACGTCAACAACATGGTCAAACCGTCGGGCAGATAACGGGACATAACGCGGATATTATGTCACTGCCAAACCCGTCGACAGAGCCTCGACTCGGGCTGCGGTATCGGCAGAGCAAATGCCCAATCAAGCATGCTCACAGCTCGCAGCGCCTGTACCGCAAGCCGCACGCTGCCACGGCTTCGTCATCCTTTCCCACCGTCAGCGACTTTCGGTGGGACAAGAAACACTTTGTAAGCCTTTTCCAAGAGAACAAAGCAAGTCGAGCCCGGCGCCGATACTGACTGAAGCAGGTAATATAACTGAGGTCAACCTGGGGCCTGATAGACTTTTTATCTTGGCTATCAATGCCGCAATATGCACTTGCTACTAAAATTGGAGATGCGAGAATCTCATGTCCCATGCGCTGAGATGTGCTTCAAGCAGGAACGGATTTGACGGCTGACCATCGCTTCAGCAGCTGAATATGTGCCCATCACCCCATCCTCGTCCTAACCACCTTACTCCCACTCTATCGAACCAAATTGTTGCCGCGGACGGCTTGCCTTAGCCAAGGACACGGCATCAGAATCGCCAGTCTCGAACCTGCGTTCACTGACATGGCCGGCTCCATGGAATACTGACCACCGTTCCCGTTGATCAGCACAGCTCGAGCCAAGAATCCGCCGACTTCCGACTGAGTTTTTGCTTGATGTTCTTCGGGGTTTCCTGAAGTTGATCTGGAAGCGGCCTGAGGCTGCAGACCGTGGCGAACAGATATATATAGACGTTGACGCTCAACGTTCAAGTGACGGTACCCTGAATCGAACCAGTTGAAGAAAACCACACCCGCAATTATGCTTTATCTCCGCAGGCCCCATCGAGCTCCATGTGCTGACCGAGTCGGCTCCGTCCTCCTTCCCCGGCTGTCGACAATCCCTCGGCCGTTGGGATAAATCGGTGTCGTACATCATGACCGTCATGTTTACGTCGAGATCATCCCGTTTGTTGTCCCTGAAGACCTTCTCCTTTTCACATGCCCAACTCGACTCCTCTCGCGCCACAGGCTACCACCATGTTGGCAACGCCAGCAACCTTCTATCCTTGACCATCCAGCTGGGACACCTGTCCTCCAACAAATAAGTCGCCGAAGCTTGATCGGGGGACTTTCATCATTTTGAGGTGGGCGTGCTTTGCTCAACGAGATCCCTTGGTCGGATAGAATAGTAAGACGGCTGACTACCCTACAAACGAGTCGACTGCCTTATGGCTTGTTAGTTCATCAACAGCTACGCTACATATCCTCGGACAACACAACGTCCAGTATCAAATCGCCATCCCGTCATACATATACTATATCTGTTCATGCATGCAATGACATATTTCTTCTTCATTGTGGGTTATCAAGGGTGAGACACATGCTTCGATATCTTGTGGACATATTCTGTCGTAATAGTAAACAAGATGGTGTTGTATATCACCTCTTTTTCTCCGTCGCTTGTCCGCTGTTGGTTCTTGTGAACTTGACCCCTTTCTTTTGAACTACTCTGATCAGCCTGGAACGACTTCGCCCAGAAACAATCGTCGACGACCTCTCCGCTCCATTGGGTGGTCTGATGACCTCCATACTCTCGCACCATGTCACAAAATCTCGAACAGAGCCCCGGTGATGAGTGTCGTCAGCAATCCCAACCCACCGAAGCAGAACAGGGTATTTCGAGATATGAAGATCGAGTCGATTCTGGTTTCGTGCAACGACCTGAAAACACCGATGGCACACTACAGTCCAGCAAAGACAAGGAGTCCCTCCGTAACAAGATGTCTCCGGAGCCGAGGAGGGTCTGTCTCGTAACATCTAGCTCGCAAGATGATGAGACACACAGCGGAAGCGAGTCCTTTTACTCGTATGAGTCAATGAATGTTGAACAACCCTTTCGCTTCGGCGAGTTCAATTCACCCGTCGAAGAGTCTCTACCTCCTCCATCGATGCGGGACAGCACTAGTGGTGAGCTCATATATCTTTCTCCAACTTACATGGCCGCTTCTGCTAACCGATCCAACAGCTCCCAGAACCAGCTTCCCAGATCCGGCAACCATCCCCATCAGCGAACATGTCAGCTCTTCACCATCCTCGTTCCACGAAAAGCCAACCACTGTTGAGCCACGGGGGATCCCCTCCCAATTTCCGCCCCGTGCCAGCAGCATAACCAGCTTCGGCTCCATCGACGACGGCGAAGACACCATCATCTCCTGGGAAGAAAACGACCCGGAAAACCCGTACAACTGGTCCTCCGGCAAGAAAGCCGCCATTTTGGTTACTGCCGTCCTGTTGATCGTCAACTCCTCCATGGGCAGCGCCCTGCCGAGCAACGCTATCCCCTTTATCGTGGAGGAGTGGAAGATCCAGTCGGAGCTGGAGACGGTCCTGCCCATTTCGATCTACCTAATCGGTGAGGCCTTGCACTATTTTAGCTATTTCTCGCAAAGACTGACGGATTCAGGGTACGTGATGGGACCGATCTTGTGGGCGCCGCTGAGCGAGCAGTATGGACGGCGGAAGCTGAGTATAGGGACGTTTGCTATGTTTACTTTGTTTACGTTGGCGTGTGCGCTCGCTCCGCATTGGATTTCTTTTATCATTTTCAGACTGTTCTCGGGGATCTTTGCTAGTGCGCCTATTGCTCTGGTGCCGGGGATCATTGCAGATGTTTACAATGAACCGAGAAAGCGTGGTAGAAGCATGGGGATCTTTATGGCTGTCAGTGTCCTTCCCCCTCTCCTTTCCCTTCCACATCCACCCACTAACGGCCCTCCCCTCTCCCATAGACCACAGTCTTCGGCCCCCTAATCGCCCCCATCCTCTCCGGCTACGCCGCCACCACCATCGGCTGGCGCTGGGCGTTCTGGATCGGCCTGATGTACGCCGGCCTGACCCTCCTCCCCCTCTTCTTTTTGTTACCAGAAACCTACGGCCCCATCCTCCTCCTCCGTCGCGCCCAGCACCTCCGGCTCACCAACCCCAACGCCCACGTCATCGCCCCCCGCGAACTCGAAGATAACCAACACTCCCTTTCGGAACTCACCACCATCGTGCTCACCCGGCCCATCCGCATGATCCTCATGGAACCCATCGTTTCTACTAGTTGCGCTTACATCTCGTTGTGTTATGCGATTTTCTACATGACGTTTGAAGCGTACCCCTTCATCTTCATCGACTTGTACGGTTTGTCGCCAGGCGAGTGCGGGTTAACTTACCTCGCCATCGGCGTCGGCTGTTTGATTGCTTTGCCCATTTTCATGGCATGGGATTCCATCCTCACTCGCGCTCGCAACCGTAACGCGGCATGGACAAGACAGGAAGAATACCGCCGCCTCCCCCTCGCCTGCCTCGGCGGCCCCATGTTCGTCGTCAGTCTCTTCTGGTTGGGCTTCACTTCCCGTCCCTCCATCCCCTTCTGGATCCCCATGTTGAGTGGGATCCCCTTCGGCATGGGCTTCATGTGCGTCTTCCAAGCTCTTTTGAACTACCTAACAGACGCGTACGAAATCTTTGCCGCCTCGGCAAACGCAGCCGCTTCCTGCTCGCGCTCCCTCCTCGCCACTCTTTTGCCATTAGCAACAGCGCCCATGTTCCATCGCCTGGGCATCGCGTGGGCGTGTTCGGTGCTGGGCGGGATGAGTTTGTTGATGACCATGATGCCGTTTATCTTTTTGTGGCAGGGGGAGAAGATTAGACGGAACTCGAGGTTTTGTTTGTTGTTGAGGGAAAGGAGGGAGGAGATGGAGAGGAAGATTGAGGAGCAGAGGAGACGGAGGAGGACGGGGGTGGTTTCGGGGTGGGGAAGTGGTGCTGGGTTGAGGTTTCCGGCTTATGGAGAGGGACAGGCGAGGATGGAGACGAGGGGGGAGGGGAGGGTGGTGGTGGCGATGGGGGGTATTGAGGAGGGGAACGAGGGGAATGAGCAGGATATGGAAAAGGGGGAGATTGTGGAGACGGGGAAGGGCAAGGACATGGAGAAAAAGAGTTCGAGTGGCGGCTCGAGTCACCGCGATGGACGCAGTCTGGCTGATGTTTCGCATGGTGGGACTGGTGATGTGGTGAATCATGCTGAGCGCCCGGATTACGGAGCTGATGAGGTGGGAGAGTCATCGTTCAGTCACCATGATCCTCCGCCAGGTTCTCGGAGCGGCTCGTCAGCTACAGTGGCAGTTAGTCCGCCTCGGATGAGTGGTACACATGATGATGGGGGAAGTAGGAGGGAGATGGGCTTATTGGAGGTCAGGAAAGGAAGGATGCATTGTTTGAGATGTGGAACAGTGACCGGGACATCGAGCACACAGAACACAAGGTAGAAAAAGTAGGCACCGGTTGGCGTTCGAACGCACCACCTCCCCTTTACATACCGCACAGTTTCCTTCCGTCACCGTCCGAAGAAGGTACCTCAGGATACAAAAAAGATACAAATGACAAAAAAAAGTGACCAACAACCGCTCAACCGAGCACTTCAATCAACCGTCGAAACACCCTAACACTTTGATCGTCGTTAATTGTGATTACCTTCTTCTGTCGCTGCAGATACTAACAGATCCTCCTTGTGAACAAGTGGACGCGGTCTACGATGTGGAACTGCTCTTTGGGTTACTTGAATGTACATCATCGTTCCCGAACCGGACAGGAATTGTTTTTGAGTTTCGGGTGTTAGGAAGGTTGACCACTGCGTCATCGGCCAAGCGGTTGTTGGTGACAATAGGTGCCAAGGACGTAAACTATATACCCGTTAGTCGTTTGGTCTGGGAAGGAAGGAGCGGTGGCAGGTGCGGGTGGTTGGGGGCTGGCACCTGGCATCCGATGGACAAGTGTCACTGGTGCAGGAAATGGGATGAAAGGGCTCCTTGATGTGAAGGATGACCTTTCGGCTAATGATCGCTTGAATACTATCTCTCATTCTACTAACCTAGCTGTTGTAAGTCGTTACAATACTATGTAGACAGTCAAGCACAGAGAAAGCTTGACATCACTTGTTTCCCATACCACAAGTGATGGCCAGTAACGCAAAGACAATGAGGCTCGGTTCAGCCTGGTTATAATTACATCCTTTTTGACATGGTCATCAGACCTTCCAACTTTTGCAGAACCATCAAACACTAAACATACATGTTGAATCTCTCCTCCGCACAATACCTAACACATGAGACTCCACCATATGATAAAGCTAAGAAGACATGAAAAATCAAAAGCAAAGATATGCTTGCTCATTAAAAACCAGCGATAGTTCACTCCTTCCCCTTTTCCTACACATGGCCGGCGGCTATCTCCTGGATTGAAAGCGAGTTCTCCAGATGAGATCTGCGCTTGTTGTGCTGAAGAAACATTTGATCACTATCGTCTGATTCCTTTGCATCATCGGTAGTCTGAGAATCATTCGGACCACTCCAGGTATTGTACTTTGAGGAGCCAGAAGTGGCCGAATCAGTCTGACACTGGCCATTTTCATCAGAAAATCTGACCTGATGCGTTTTCAGCACCAATGTTGTATCGCTCTTGACCGAACTCATGTCGGTAATTTTGATCTTTGGCAATACTGCTTTGCTCAAAATGGGGATAGACGACTGACGTCTGGACTTTGGCGAGTGCGACCGCGGAAAAGAATGAAAAGAAGCATCGTTGAGAGAGGGAGAGCTGAGTGGCGTCGCAAACTTGTCAGTGGTAGCTGATGAATCCCTTCCACGACTTCTGGGTAGAGTTCCTGGCGTAGTCAAATTCCGCTGACTGCCGGCATTGACCTCATTAAAATCATCATCGGAACCAACAGGGTTAAACACCCAAGTCCTGGGTCCATCTTCCCCCTCGCCCGGCGCCGACTGCTTCAGGCGCCTGATCTCTCTTCCCAATGCTTCCAGTTCTCGATAACCAGCTTCGGTGGGATGGAGTGCAAGCTCTGGGTATTCCAGTGTGGCTCTTGCCTGGTCAAGGTGCGATCCACCGCACGAAATGTCTGATGATCTTCGGGAATGAACAAGCTTGTTGAGGCCGGATTTGAGAGCCTTTCCGAGTTTGCTTGACATTGAGTTCTTCTGTCGGTGACCCATAACCCCGTTACGGTGGCGGTTGGAGATGTCCCCAGAGATCGCTGTCTGTGTAGTCTCTTGGGTTGGCGGTCCATGGGAAGCTGATTGCTCGGGCCTAACTTGGTCCGTATTCTCGTGATTCTCATTTCGTTCTGCACGGTTGTGCGAAGGAAACCTTGCCCATGCCTCTGGAAACTTTCGAGGCCTCTGTAACTCGGGCCCAGGGCTCTCAAGCGACGATCTGCGCACACCTGCGGCATCCGAAGCACTATCGCTAGGTACTGGATCGCTCTGACGTGCCTTGGCAGGAAGTTCAGTGGAAATGGACGCGGTACAACTGTTTTGATCTTGGCCACCAGGGCGCGCTCCTGGGTATGGATAGGGATAATAAGTTTTGGGTGGAAGGTCAGATGGTCGGAGGTCCAAGGAAGAGAAAAGGCTGTTGCTGCGTTTCTTCCTAGTAGCTCTGTGGCGTCTCCAAATCTCCTCTCGCACAGCAGATTGCCAAAGCTCTACTGTGCTATCATCGCAGTCGGAGAACGGAAACTCGCTGTCTTGACGGAGCGATTGCGGACCAACATCACTGAGCGCAGATTTCTTGTGTCTTCGGGAATCAGCAGGGCGTGATGTAGAGGGCAATGGGGTACTTTGCTCGCCGTCTACCTGACCGTCGAAGGTAGTCGGGGGCAGTTTGACTCGTCGAGGTAGGCTTAAATGTAATCTCGCCAGCAGTGAGCGCTTCGAAGGTTCGGCGCGTAGTTTCTTGGAATCGGTCGGTTTCTCGAACCGTTTGGCAATATTTGACGGTGCCCCATGTCCTAAATGGAAACGAGCAAAGCCCCTCCCCACCATGTTTAGCTTTGGTACCGACTGCCGTTTGTTCATGGTATCTGATACAGCGCCCGGAGAGACCAGCCCGGTCTGAGTGGCGGTGCCTCCAGCAATAGGACTGTCAAGCGAGTTCCTTCCCGTGGCCGTGTTCGACTGGCTTTCACCAAAAGGGTTGGGCGAAAGGAGCCCTGCCAACTATTAGTGTCTGAACAAAAGCTGTCCATGGCGGACTACTCACATCGCAATGGTGTCGCTGCAAACAAGTTATTAGGACCCATGACACCCGACGGTAGATTTGATGAAGAAGTGCCTGCGCTAGGATCGGCGCTATGTCCAGCTGAGGGATATGCCGATGATGGGTTGGAAATGAGGCCAACTTGACCGTTGAGCTGCCTCTGTGATGTTTCATATTCGTATGCTGCTGTCTGATCAGAGCTGCCGTGTCTCACAGGATACCGACGAACTGTGTTTTGTTCCGACTCGGTATTGGCAGGGGATTCCTCAGGGGTGTTCAGAGTCTGTGTAACCAGCTGCCGATGGATATCCATGTCATGAAGATGGACAATCTCAGGACGCTGAAGACCAATGTCACCGCCAGTATGGTTGGAAATTGAGCTGCATCTCTTGAGCATGACCACTTTGGCCTGTCCCACGCTTACTTCAGGATCGCCGTCTCTATCAGAAGTCCTACCCAAGGAAATTGATGGCGAACAGGACCCAAGACCCTGGCTTCTGAGCCAGATACCCATTGGTGACTGGTCCAGGACACAAGGAGTTGCATTCCCAGGGGTGCGCGCTGGGGAAGAACGTGGACGAGTCTCTGACTTGGACCGGCGTAGTAGCGGTGCTGAACGTGAGGTAGCCACCCTCGAAGCTGCTGCTTTGAGGAAAGACTCGACATCTTTGGAGGAACCATCTTGATCGATGAAGCTCAGAAAGTCTTCGAGTTGAGTAGCGGGGTAAGAAAGCCTCCAGGAGCCCAAGGAAGAAGTGTCAATCGTGTTTGAATAGCGCTGTGGAGCCAAGACCGGAGAGGCTGGCATTTCCGGGAGTGAATTGCGTTCTCGAATTGGCTTCTGATTGACAGCAATTGTAGGATATTGGAGGCTGTTTGCCCGCGGGCGATTATTCTCCTTGTCAGAAGGGGGAGCCGGCTTTCCTGATGGAGAGACACTCGCACCGTACTTTCCAATGGTCGATGAGGTCCTGTCGGGGTGTGCCTCTTCCTCCTCTTGGGCTACCGAGAACTCTAGTGCATCACGGGGCCCTCCACCCGGAAGGTAGTCAAGGGAAGAAGATCTGGGCGGTGGCAGCACAGAGGAGACCTCACTCTGAGACCGCTCGTGGGATTGCTCAATGCGGAGTTCCTCTTGTATCCTTTTGTGCATCAGTCTCTTCAGCTCGGCCCGTCTTTGAATTTCCTCCTGGCTGCAGCCCACGGCTGAGCGAGACTTTTTCTTTCGCAACGAGTCTTGGGACAAGTGGCGACGAATATTCTCTTTGACGAGCTGGAGAGTGCTGGTACTCTTGCTAGGCTCGGTCGATCTGCCTGGTAGGTCGTCATCCGAATCTTCAACCACGAGATCGCTCAAGTCGGCTGGCCCAATCGGAACGATAACAGAAGATGTTGCCAGCTGCAACGATGTACCAGACTTGCTGGAGGAGTCTCGATGGGCGTCAACGGACTGCGGAATGGCGATGACTGGGTTGGATGTAAGTGGTCCTGCAACAGGTAAGCGAGCAGGAGGAGGAAGTGCCGGAAGTGCATCCGAGGGTTTCGGAGTTTGGTTCTTGGGGCTCAATGTCGACGGCGTCGCTGTTTTGGGAGCGCGAGGTACCCCACAACAGCAGAAGACCGTCATCGTCTAGACTGCTATGTCGAGATGGAGCAATGGATCATTGGCTTCTCATGGGGGAGTAGCCTTGCTGGTGTTTTGAGGCTTGCTAATGTTGCAATGTTTCCAAAAAGGGAGTGTTGTTGTTCTCGCTGTGATGGGCTGGACAACACAGGGCCATCAAGATCCATGAGAAGCAGATCAAGGTAAAGATGCGAAAGGGAACAGCTCTAACAACAAGGGGAGGGGTGGAAGAGAGAGGAAGCTGACGAGAAGAGCAAAGCAGTCGCACAGAGTGACAAGTCGAAGTTGACGGGCGTAGATGCAACATTAGTCCAATTTCCCGGGAGTCGTGGTCGGACTATTCCTCTTGACGAGGAAGGTGAGGTAGCGAAGGTGCGGAGGGGTTAAAGGTTCCTCAAGGTTCCGACTCTATCGTGCGACTCTGGATAAGAGCTGTGATTGGACTAAAGGAAAGAACTTCAGGTTCAGTGATGAGACCGAGTGGTAGTGTGATGGTGGAAATCTTCAGATCCATCATCACTCTTTCCCTATTTGCCTACAACTTTCCTGTCTCAGGAGAGAGGTTACCTGCCTCCAGCGGCAAGATATCTGCAGCGATGTGGAAGGTGCAACAGCCTCAACAATGTGAACGGCAAGTGCAGCTCACTACAAAATATAAAGATGAGAGACGGAAGTCGCGTGCTAGCATTGCTCAAACCACAGACTTGCAACACCAGACCAGCTGCATGCATTGGCTTATCTAGGTAGCGATATCTCGGCATCTTCCTGGGGAGAAATCATTGAGCCCTCTCAGTTCGCCACAGCTGGCTTGTAGATGGGCATGTTCTTGCCCCCATCAAACACTTTCCCACTCCCATCATACGGCGTATTCCACGGCACTCCATCTTCGACATGCCAGATCTTCTCAACCGCTGGCAACGCACCCTTCCCTCCAGCACCCCCAAGCCTCCAATTCGGGATCGGGATGGGCAACCAAGTCTCGTTGTGCAAAAAGCCCGGATACGACACCGAATTGTCGAGTGTCGCCAGGTTCGTCGGGTCCCTGTTCCCTCCGTACCTGGCCGTCTCCGCCGCGAATCGGAACACATTGGCTCCGACGTCGTACCTACCAAGATGGGGCAGTCCCCAGTTATTTTGCAGCGATGACAGGATGCTGTAGTGCGTGTAAAAGGTGTCGTCCTGTGTGCCCCTGAGCTCCTTGGGCACGGCATTGCCCAGCAGCAGGGAGACAACGTGGTTCGGCTCCTCGTAGGTCTCGGACTCGTCGAAAGTGAGCAGGATAAGCGTCCGCTCGTCAAAGGCCTTGTCGTCCAGCAAGGGCTGCAAGAACTCATGCGACCACTCGGTTGCCGTCTCGAGCGACGTGTTGTGTCCGTCGTGCATCATGTTGGGCGACATAAACACAAATTGCGGCACTCGCTTGGCCACAAGGTCGTCTTGGAATTCGTTAAAGGACTGCAAGCAAAGCAGGCGCGTTCCGTTGGCCGTGACGCTGTCAAACGACACAAAGGGACTGAAAGATAACGGAGGTTAGTGTTATGGTAGCATAGAAGAGGGGGATCTTGCGCAAGGTGTCGGTTTACTTGTGCTTGCGGACATAATCCCACCCGCCGTTGTGCGTGGAACCATCGCTGTAGTTACCCATGAAGCCGGGGCCGGGCATGTCTTCAAAGTATCCGCCCCATGAGATGCCACGGGTATCGAGCAGGTCAACTACCGTTGACACATTCTCCGGGACTCTGACCTCGTTGTCATGGTTGAGTCCGAAATAGTCACCCGCAATGGCAGCGAGATAGTTTGGCTGGCTCGGGTGTGTTTGCGCATAGTATCTGGTGAGCAGAACTCCCTGCTTCTTCAGGTCGGCAATGCTTTTGTCAACCGCGACCTTGGCGAAGTCCTATGAGAAGAGTCAGCCAATAATTTGATGAGAGATATCAGGGAAGACAACTCACCTGGTTCTCCAGCCAAATAGTGATGAATCTGTCAAAGACCTTTCCCTTGACAACGTCAGCTGCAGCACCCACAGTGTGTAAGGCTGCCAGGCCGCAAAGGGCGAAAAAGGAACTCCGCATTGTGAGTCTCTTGTTGGTGGTCTTTTCAACACATGCCCACTTCCCGATCAAGACTGGTGTGAGAAAAGCTCAGTTGATCCTTCTCATGCTCTCATGTTCTCATGATAAAACGGTAAAAAAAACTACGTCGCAGAGAGCACCTTGCCGCCAAGCACCCTGCAAGATTCTGGACCCATCATCGGCCGCCTTACCACTGTTGCATTAATGGCACAGCATGGTGCACTACGACTCGGACGGCCGACCCCGACCCGACCCCGAGTCGGTCGTTCCTGGTTGTTGGTGTCACCTGGGACACTTTGTGATCTACACCGAACGACCGAGGAGGGCAACACCAGAAGTGATAGTGAACAGCATCTTATCTTTGTCCTGAAGATCTCTCGAGACTTGTGACTGACTCCCAAAGTGAAGTGGTCTTCTTTTCACTCTCCTAACCCCTGGACTTGTCTCTAGACGGGCTCGACGGGATATCTCACCAAGGCCAAGATAAGGCGCTAACAGATCTACATTGGGTTTCACCGCCATTACTGTTAGCGACAAGGGATGATGTCGTCATTCTGACTGTCCCGTTTGGACCCCTATCAGGCACACTTTCAGAGCGTAACAGCGATCCCCTGTAAGCTCCAGCACTGACCATGCACTGCATCTCCCTGAAAGCTCGCCCCGCATTGCCCCAGATCCCAAGATCCATCCGCCCACAGTCCGGCGTCGCGTCGTCGCGTCTCCCCGCATATTGAACATTTCCAAACTCCAGCCTGTTCTTAAGTATCGTCAATGTCGAGCCCGAAGCGCCATTCCGCTCTGTAAACAAAGGAAAGAAGGAAAATGGCCTCCCAAAACTTCCTAGGCGCCTCCATCACCGGCGGCACCCGAGAAAAGACCTACTTCGAGCAGCAGCGCGAAGCGCTAATCGGGGAAATCGCAAACAGCTTTGAGCATGTGTTGGCAAATATCAACAAGCTGAATCGCTCATTGGAGGCTGTTATTACTGTATGTGTTTCCTCCTCTCGCTCTCTTTTTTCTCTTCTCTATGCAAGTCCAGTTGGATACTAACGTTACGTGACTTTTTTCGATAATAGGTTGGCAACGAATTCTCCTCCGTCGAAGCCCTCTGGTCGCAGTTTGAGAATATCATGGCGAAAGATCCCGAGACACAGGGACAGCAGCAGCAGCAGCAACAGCAGCAGCAACAGCAACAAGCGCAACAACAATCCGACCAAGAAACAACAGCAAGACAAGAGCAGGGACAGACACGGGGCGAAGAAGGACAAGAAGAAGATGATACCAAGATGGAGGTGGATGAGGAGGAGAGTAAGATTAAGATGGAGAGGTGAATCGAGCACCGGCCGCGATGAAACGACCACTGGATACATAACGAAAAGGGAAAACGACTGATACGGAAGGACAAGGGGTTTGCATGTGGTATGACTGCCACCGACGGAGGGCACGGAGCGACATCCAAGACAACATGTCACGTCCGAAGAATGGACGCCGGACAGCTGGGGCGGCGGGCAACGGAGACGGGAACGGAGCGAATGGGTGATATGACAAATTTGGATTGTACGAATAATCACACGGAAGGATGGATAACATACCCAGGTAGTCAGGACAACGGAAAAGCAATTCAATTCAAGTCAGAACAACAACAGCTCGGTTCACACACACACTCAGGTACGGCAGCTGTCACACATGTTTGTGATATCGGTCTCAAAGATGCGGCGAAGTGATTTGTGATTTTTGATGTCTATCTGATGTGTCAAGATGTCTCCTCGTCTATAAAGCGAAAACTCAGTAGGAAAAGAATTGAGTAGAAGCAGATCGCGAAGGAAGGTTTTGCTCTTCCACCTCTTTTTAAGACGTCGTACCCATGGGGGAGCTGGGATGACGAGATGCTAAGATGGATTCGGAAACCCGTCTCGGCTAAGAATGGTGTTTGTTTTTTCTTGTTTCCAAGTTGCAGGTTTCAGGTGTTGTCGGAAGAGTAACTTGGGGGTCTGGTTGGCGAAGCCTATGGCGTTCGAGTTCGTCCTTCAGGGTATTGTCCTCCAAACCGACCCTGTACGGCATTCCTCCTCTTGAACTGAGCTCTTCTTTCCATCATCAGAGTATCCAGGCGCAAACTGTTCGGTCCTAACATCGAACTTTCACGGCGCCAATGCCTTGTCCAGGTCGTTGTCTCATGGCTCATGACGGTCATCATATCCGAATCAAATCCTCAGACTTGTTCTGCAGGTAGAAACCACGATGCTAAGCATGATGCCTTTCATCAAGAAACGGTAAAGAGAAGGGGGGTATGCGTGTGCGTGTGAATCGCTCAGTGTGGCTTACTGTCCATTCCGAGGTAATCCGCGGCAACGACGAGCTCAAGGCAGTTCTCGACGGGGATCTCCATATCAGGAACGTCCTCGCGGTCACGGTACTTGTACCAGTAGTGGAAGTACTCGACGACCTTTTCAAGAATAACGCCACTAGAGAAGAAAGGATTAGCAACTGGGACTTGGCAAGCCGAGATATGGTGAACGAGCAAGCGGATTTGGGTTCATAAGAAGCTATCAGATCAAGTGTAGTTGATAATCAAGCAGGCCATGCCACCCTTTTGAAAAAGGAACAGCTGGTCTGTCATAAAGAACGCAGCAAAACTTCTTTCATCACGCAGCTTGTTGTCTCGGAGAGCAGAAATGGATGGGGATGGGGACGGAGGAGGCAACTTACTTGATGTCCTGAAGCTCGCAACGACCGGTCCTGGCCTCGGTCATGTTGTTACGCAGCATACCTCTTATGTAGTCACTGCAGAGGGTCGCCTCGCGGAGCACAACAAACTCGAATCCGTCCTTGGAGACGAGGGTGATGTATTTGCTGGCGCCGCCGTTACCGTTGGTGGCCTCCATCTTGTAGTATGGGTGGTGCGTGTGGTTTCCGCGCACTTGAGCAGCTTGTTGGGACGGGTAGAAAATGAAAATCCTGATAGGATGGGGACACTGCGCAATTAATAGCAGTCAAATAACGTCCTCAGTAGTTTCTCGCGACCGTCAGTGTTGTTGTTCTGACGATGATTGTGTAACAGTGAGAAAGGGAGCTTGCGGTTTTGTTGCAAAAAGTTGCCCCTCAACGCGTGCCAGACGCGGTTTGGGGAACAACGGGTAGAAAATTTGGTTGTTGGCGGGAAGACAACTGAAGGGAAGTGGAAAGGAAAGAACATGAGAGAAGCGGCTGACGACTGTGAAAACCCACAGTCCTGCACCCGCTCGGGCCCGCACACCCCGGAGCCGATGAAAAGCCGGCCGGCCAGTAATGCACTTAGTGACGCACAGGCCACATGAATTTTACCTAAGCTCATCCTTGAAGCTTGGAGCTCTTTTTCTTGGCGAGCTTGGTCCAGTTCGTGCCTGTTCGTCCAGTCTGGACGACAAAGTGGGTCTTTTTCCCCTTACCAACCTCCCAGCCTCCTCGAGTTCCCAGCTGAACATGGACAAATACATGTGGCTATGGATGATAGGCCTCCGCATGTGGTCTCGGGAACGAGAAAAGACGCACACAAAGGGCGTGTTTGAAAAAACAATTTCATTTTCGTTAATCTTGCTGGAAAGCGGTGCGATGGAAGTTGGGAAGATGCCCATATGATGTCCCATATGATGTGCTGCTATTGCGACTTGCGGATTCGGTACCTGCATTAAAACAGGCTTTCCCGGACGCACTTGAGAGACGCTCTGACGATCGACCAACGCGATCTCTTGGGGTGGACCAGGTTTACTTTGAGGACCAATTTTAGCACTGTTTTTCCAAGGCCGAACCGCTGTTTGAACAAGGCTGTGGTCGTCTGCGAGTTCGTCTGGTGCGACTCACTGCGAGTCTGCCGAGTGTTGAGCAGTGAAAGTTGTGTCATTGCCAAGCTGTTTGGCAGCAATTGAAGTAAAGGAGCCAAGGCAAAAGGGGAAACGGTTGCCCCGCCGACAGTTTACAAACCACACGCCCTCCTGAGTGCTGGGACGCTGACCCTCTCCCGACGCAGCGCCTGCCCTGCCTGCCTCCCGCTGGCTGCTTGATTGCCTTGCTTGACCTGACCTTACAAGGGCCTCCATATCCACCCACAACAACCAGCGGTTCAGTCCACTCTTCCGTTGTCTCTCACCATTCCCATTCGCACACCACCTGGCACTCTTCTCCAACAACCCCTCGATCAACATTGATTGACCGCCGCGATACGATAAGCACAGGCACGGAGGCCCAAAACAACATCTCCCCCAATCTAACTGCTGCTGTAGTGCTTGACCGCCTTGGCCGCTGTTAGCACCGCAATCCGCATTCCTCGCAGGCCCCCGTCACAACCTCAATTCGCGCTTTCCAAGCACCTTCTGCAACTCCCAAACACCAGACCAGACCTTCGATTGCAGTTCTCCCAAAATTCTGGAAAAAAGGAACCGTCAGTCCGGGTGTGTTGTTGTTACAAGCAGGAGTCTCCCATCGTCAGTCACTCAGTTCGGCAGCCGGAATCGCAAAAGTCAGGCACCACAACAAAACATTCCCGTCTCCATCCACTTTCTCCGCCATTCGCTCCTTGCTTTGCGCACATTCACACAAACAATTTCCGCACTGCCGCTTTCTCCCAACTCGGTGTGAGTAAGCTCTGCCTTCAGTGCTGCTTTGTTTTGAATCCCCTCTTCGCATTTGCACCACAATCTTTGTCTGCCTGCCTACCCAAGGTACCCACCGAAGAATCACGAAAGAGAGCAAGCAACAACCCAAAAGCTCCCAAACCGTTTCCGTTCGTTGACGAGTTGTCGTTGTTGTGGTTGGCTTGGGGAGAGCTATTTGGGAGAACCGTACGAAACGCCGTACCGTTGCCGGACGCTAAACCACGCCAACTTTGACGCCGTCAAAAACGAAAAGTTACGGGAGGGGGCGGTGACCGAATAACAAAAACAAACACCCCTACTCTCTACATCCCTCACCTACCCGCATATACACACCTCAGCCTCGTCTTCCCAGCTAGCTATGTCGTCGTCAAGCAAGTACCGCAGCTCACACCACTATCATTCGCAGTCGGTGTCGTCCATCCTAGACAGGCACGATAGCACCAGCCCCGGGGCAGGACTCCAACGACGACCGACCACCACCTCGTCCTACACATCTACTGGTAGCGCCAGCCGACGAGTACCACGCGACAACGGGACGAGATCGAGCGATGGGACAGTGAGTACCATGATGAGCACCACATCGTCGACCGGAAGAGAATCAGCAGCAACAACGGCCATGACCGAGGGTCCGGCCTACTCCAAGAAGGTGGTGGTGGTGGGTGATGGCGGTTGCGGAAAGACATGTCTCTTAATCAGCTATAGTCAGGGATACTTCCCAGAGGTATGACGTCCCCTCATCAAGGTACAGCTTAGGTTGGCGCTAACCGTGTGTCCCAAACAGAAATATGTCCCAACCGTCTTCGAAAACTACATCACCTACCCGACGCATCCACCGACCGGTAAGACCGTCGAGCTCGCCCTATGGGATACCGCCGGCCAAGAGGAATACGACCGCTTGCGACCGCTCTCATACCCAGAAACCGACCTTATTTTCGTCTGCTTCGCCATTGACTGCCCCAACTCTCTCGAGAATGTCATGGACAAGGTGAGTCTTGGTGCCGTCTCTTACCCCTCCTTTCCCCTGCGCTCATGTTAACACACCTCCCAGTGGTACCCCGAAGTCCTCCACTTCTGTCCGTACACACCCCTTATCCTCGTCGGCCTCAAGTCCGACCTCCGCCATAAGAAGACGTGCATCGACATGCTCAAGACACAAGGTCTCACCCCCGTCACCACCGAACAAGGTCTCGCCGTCGCCAAGAAGATGGGCGCTCAGTACATGGAGTGCTCGTCAAAGGAGATGAAGGGTGTAGAAGAGATTTTCGAGCAGGCCATCCTCACAGTAGTCGCCAACGACAGGAAAACGCTGGAACAGGAAGCCGCGAGCGGCATGCTGGGTGTTGGCGCGGGCTCGGGAAGCGGAAAGGGCAGCGGAATCTCGTTCAGCAGTGGTGACAAGCCCGGTGCCGGGATAGGGCCCGTCAAGGCGGCCGGTGTGGGCGGCACGGTTGTTCCGAAAACGAGGAAGAAGAAGAGAAAGTGTGGCATGATGTGAGGAAACCAAGGGAAGGAAAAGAAGGGAGGAACAGCAGCTATACGGGGATCGACACCCACACCCACCCTACCAAGACCGAGCCGAGCCGAGTTCGACAACCCGCATACCGCATACCGATACCATTACCGATACCGCTTTGCAACGGATGGAGGACACAGCTTGGTTGTATAGACGGTTTGGATGGTCTGTGAGGGTTGGATTGAAACAGACAGAGGAGGATATGATCGGACAATGTCGAATTGGCGATTGATGCTTGCATAGCGAAAAGCGGCTGGGTCTATGGCTATAACATGGCGAATTTGGTGCTGTTCGTTTGCTGTCAGGGAGTATAGGGAGGAGGAAAGGAGGCAAGAAATTCAGGGACAAAGGAAAGGAAGGAAGATGAAAGGGGGAAAGGGGAGGGAAGGTAATGACACCTGACTGGACTGGTATGCATGCATGATTTGCAACGAACTACAACCACACACTTACACTACACTACACTTACTACTGCTACACTACCTTATTACTCGTTTTATTTTCTGTCTTCCTTTTGCCCGTTTTATCATACACATTTTCTTTATCATTGCAGTTAGCTTCTCTTGTTCCTGTTTTGTTTTGCTGCTGCCTCATCTTCTTTTACTCATCTAGAGAAATGAGGGGAGGAGCCTTTTTTGTTTTCGTCGTATTCCCTGCCTAGGTTTCACATGGGGGGACTGTTCTCATGCGGCGGCGGCGGCATAGCATAAGGGGCGTGCGTGACTCGAAAAAAAGAATTCGGTTACTTACTTGCTACTTCACCTTTGAGCTCTCATCGTTTTGTACGTATACCTTTCTGCTCCGAGTTAGGTTTGATACCTACGTAGGATAGTGAAGTGGAGAGACGATCAGAGGAGAGAGCCGAAGCAATGAATGACAATGGCAACAGGTTTGGTCTTGGACGTTGACGGTGCATGAGAACGTGTCCCTGTGTGAGTCAGTTGTAGTAATGAGTCTGTGATGAGATGAACTGGACAGGTGAGATGACTCCCTTGATGACTTCGTGAGATGTCTCTCCTACTCTAATCATAGGTACGCCATACTCATCACGCACTACTACTCTCCATCCTGCGCACCACTTGCTTTGTGACGTATTTCATAAGAAAACAGACTGGAAAGTGGAAGAGGGGATCAGCCATTAATTAATACATTCAGTATACATCATCCATCGCCCATTTCATCTACCCACTAAATAAACCACACACAAGACCACACACCTACTTCCTATTACCTTCCAACAACCAGCTACTACAATTCCCCAACGCTCTCAGCCACGAGGTTAGGATCAAAGCAGCTGCCGATAAAACCCCAACACCTTCCTCGCCCCGGCCTCCCAACCCACATCATTCTGACAATGATGCCCCGCACCGGGAACGATTGCGTACCTGACCCCCATCCCCGTTGTGTCTTTCGAACACCCTGAACCCTCCACTTCGATGTCATCCCTCTCAGTCTCCTCGACCATCTCATCCTCCCTCACCACCCCATCAATCTTCTTCCCCTCCACCAACCTCCTATACGCAGCACGATACCACCCCGCCAACTTCTGCATGATAGGCTGCGTCATGATTTTATCTTGCTCGCCCGCAATAACTAGGACCCTCTCTTGCCCCTTCCTTTTCTCCTGAATTCCCTGCCCCATTTCACCCCAGCCAGATATCCGCAACAACACCTTCTCCGAATCGGCAAAAGACCAGCCCATCCCCAACGGCCAGAGGAAGCTCTCGTAGCGGTTCATGAAGGACATGAATCTCAAGAGATAAGACTCGGGGAGTTGGTCGGAGAAGAAGATGCGGCGGACTAAGGTCGGGTGGGAGAGCGGGGAGTTGGGGTGCCCAAGTTGGAGGAGGAGGCGGAGGGTGAAGAGGGGGTCGTGGTGGAACCAGTTCAGGTAGACGGGGAGGCTGTGGGGGGTGTTAGTTTTGAGGGTTGGGAAGGGGTGAGGGGATGAAGGAAAGAGGGAAAAACATACGACCCAAACCCAGGCACAGCACCCATCAACACTAAACCCCTAACCTTCACCCCCAAGCCGTTGAGAAGGCCTGCGCTGAGGATGTACTGCGCTAGACCCCCACCACTGGAGTGGCCGATTAGTACCATTTCCACCTCTTTCCCTTCAACATCCACATCCTCCTCTCCCCTTCCTCCCTCCTTCCCTTGACCTCCCTGCTGTTCTCGTTCTATATTAGCAGCCCGTTGTATCCCACTAACCACGTCCCCCGCTAAATCCCCCTTCGTCGTCCCATACACCATCCGGAAATAACTCGGGTACCAACTCCCCCCATGACCTCTCATCGACACGGCGTAGCAAGGGATTTTTTGTTCGGAAAAGAAGGAGAGGTACTCGAGCCAGACGGAGGCGGAACCCATGCCGCCGTGGATTAGGAAGAGGGCTGGTTGTTGGGAAGGGGTACTGGGGGATTGGGGGGAGGTGTGAAGGATTTCGAGGTCGCCGTGGGGAGTGGGGATGAAGGAGCGGCTGATGCCAGAGGGGAGGGTGGGTAGGGGGATGGGAGAGGAAGAAGAGGAGGAGGGATGGCGGAAGTGGATGTTTTGGTAGGTGAGGTTGAGGTTGAGGAAGGACATCTTGGTTGATAGGAGCTGTGAGTTGTGATCGGATTTCAATAAGAGGAAAGTTGGTGCTGGGTACTGTATCCGGGCTCGAGCTGGGTTTGCTGATATCGGATTGGGTTGAGTTTCAGAGTAATGGTATGGAGACCAAAGAAGAACGTTGAGAACTGGAATTGTCGTCAGAAGTAGGCCGGAGACACCTACCTAGTCATGCCGACTGGGAGTCTGGCGGTGATATATGCTTTTGGTAATATAGACACCGAAATGCGGCTGAATCCGGCAGTTAAACCCCGATGCCTACCTACTCAGTTATTCCCGCAAACACTCGTCCGGGCGGTTTCGGGGACCGTTCCATGCTGTCATCCCGTCTTCGTTGTTAAGTTGGCTCGCGCGGTTGCCTGGGGGCCGCGCACTGTAAATAAGTGGGTCCAACGGTCTGATAGTGGGGAAAATTGCAGGGCACTTGTGAGTGAACAACCAACATCGACCCTTCTTTCCAATTTCGTCAACCTCGTCGCAGGGGACCAGATATCTCAAAAGCCATAATCCGAATGTTCAGAAACTCACGCCGACTTTTGTCTGGTTTTCTCACCCAACGAAAAATAATCACAAGGTTTTCCACCGGCCACCTTCGAGTCGCATCGCCATGAGCATTGACATCCAAACCACCACCCAACAAGGCGTGCGCATCGCCGTCGAGGGTTGTGTGAGTTTTCCAATTTTCCCTACATCACCAATTGATCCCCATCCTGACATCAAATCCAGGGTCATGGCACACTCAACGCCATTTACGCCGCCACAGAAAAATCCGCCAAGGAACGCGGATGGGATGGCGTCGACCTCCTCATCATCGGAGGCGATTTCCAAGCCGTCCGCAATGCCGCTGATCTGAACGCCATGTCCGTACCCAAGAAGTATCGCGAACTCGGGGATTTCCACGAGTATTACAGCGGCGTCCGTAAGGCGCCATACCTAACCATCTTCGTCGCCGGCAACCACGAGGCTGCTTCGCACTTGTGGGAGCTTTACTACGGCGGCTGGGTGTGCCCTAACATTTACTACATGGGCGCCGCCAACGTTCTTCGATTGGGTCCCCTGCGCATCGCGGGGATGAGTGGTATCTGGAAAGGATACAACTATCGCAAGGCGCATCACGAGCGCCTACCATTCAACGACGACGACGTCAAAAGCTTTTACCACGTCCGCGAGATCGATGTTCGCAAGCTGTTGCAACTGCAAACCCAGGTGGATATTGGCATCAGCCACGACTGGCCAAGGGCTATCGAGAAGCAAGGAAATACGAAGCATCTGTGGAATATGAAGCCGGATTTTGAGAGGGAGTCGGCTGATGGTTCGTTGGGAAATCAAGCGGCTGAGTATGTGATGGATAGGCTGAGGCCACCTTACTGGTTCTCGGCGCATCTGCATTGCAAGTACTCGGCTATCAAGACGTATGATCCGCCGAAGGAGGCGACTAGCGAAGGAGGAGAGACAACGGAAAAGGCTGCGGCAGAGCAAACAGCCGCTCCTCAGCCCCAAGAGCAGCAACCTGCCCCGGTGGCGGAGAACCCTGACGAAATCGATCTTGATATGGACGACGATTCCGCGCCAGCACTGCAGCAACCAGCACTACCCGCAGCGACTTCAAACCCCGATGAAATCGATCTCGATCTAGACGACGAAGAGAAGCCAGTAGCAGCGCCCCCTCAACCCGCTGCTTCGTCAAACCCCCGCGCAGAGCCCACCCAAGAAGACCCAACCGAAGCCCTCCGCTCCCTCCTCCCGGCGTCCTTTTCGAATCCTAACCCACGATCTTCTTACAACGCCCAACCCCACGGCGGCAACAGCAACAAGCCTAAACCCGGCCAACCAGTTCCCCCAACAATAACCAACACAACCGTCCGCTTCCTCTCCCTCGACAAATGTCTTCCCGGCCGCAAATTCCTCCAACTAGCCGAGATCGAACCCATCAACCCTTCAACCGAAGAATTGCAACGTCCCCTCCGCCTCTCCTATGACCCAGAATGGCTCTCCATAACCCTCGCCTTCCACCCTCTCCTCCGCTCCGCCGTCGGCAAACACTGCCCCTCGGACCCCAACACCCCCATCCCCGTCGACCTCGGCGAAGCTGGCTACAAGCCCTTAATCGAGAAAGCGAGGAAGTGGGTAGACGAAAACATCACTGGCGAGAAGTGGCTAGTGCCGGAGGATTTCGTGCAGACCGCGCCGCCAATCGATTTGGTCAACAGGCCGGAAACGGGAAATATGACGGATGAGATGCCGGTGGAGTATACAAATCCGCATACGGCCGAGTTTTGTCGGTTGTTGGGGGTGGAGAATTATTGGGATGCTAGTGAGGAGGAGAGGGAAGGGAGGAGGGTGCAGGGACCGAGGCCGATGGCGGAGAGGTTTGGTGGTAGGGGTGGTGGTGGGCATGGACATAGGGGTGGTGGACGTGGCGGCGGCGGTGGAGGGTGGAGAGGCGGACGTGGAGGTCGAGGAGGTGGAGGAAGGGGAGGTGGTGGAAGGGGTAGAGGTAGGGGACGCGGTGGATGGTGATGGTTGCGTGGTTGAATTGTCGAGGTGCACGACTGTTGAGAATTCCGGGCATGACTTCATTTGTCTTTCATGGGTTGAGGTTGGTGCCTTTGTGTCGTTGCGCCCAAAGAATTAGTGTCTGGTGATATGATGCTCTTGATGGTAGGTGAAGGATCATCTTTGTGTTCTTCTCGCCAAGTTCCCCAGAGCCAGTCTCTGACTGTATGGCCAGGCCCTTCCATACTGTAATGACGCTACCTCTGTTCACCTGATTGACATTCTCGTGACCGACGGGTGCCCCACGGCATCAGAAGCCTTGTTTGAGCAACTGAAGCAGGAAAGCACGGCGTGGGAGGAAGACTGACAGCCATTGCCTGTAATCATACGGAAGGCGCCATGGCTCGAAAGAAGGCATCGACAGCTTACAAGTAAGGGAAGGCACGAGACCCGGGATTGGAAGGAAGGCTGGCCTGAATCCAGCGAGGGAGTCCACCAGGAAACGAGGAGGGGGACGAATGGCGGGGCATGTCTGTATTCTGGGCTCCCCCAAGATTTTGGCTGGTGTGTTTTCTTTCCAGAATCCAATACTTCTACCCACTTTCGACTTGCTCCGTACGCTTCGTCTGACAGACAGTATGGCGACAGTAGAGGTATGTGGCACATTTTCCCTCCGTCCTTTATGTGCGATCCTTTTCTAAGTCTCACTGAATACCTCCACAGTAAGTAGTCACCCGACCACTACTCAATGCTTCTTCCCTTCCAACTCCTCCATCTTATCATCATACCTCCTAAACGCCATGTATCCCTCAAAGAACACGCTAACCATCCACTTCAACCACGTCAGCCCGCCCATCGGAATCCTATCATTCTTCGCCAGCCTCGACCGATCGAACATGATCATCTCCGTGATATGGATCGCCAACACAGGCAAAAACATGGCATTCACCAACCACTTGAATCCGCCCGCGCCTCCCAAAGGCCACCACTTCTGCGTGAACTGCCACGCCCACAGGCCCTGCTCCACGTACCCTCCCCTAACCGCCGCGTAACACCCGAAAAAGAAGGCAACGCTGATGGCCACGGCGCCGTCCCAGAAAAGCCTGGGCGCCAGATACGTATCGATCAGCGCAGCGGCGCCCTCCTCCCTTTTTCCACCCTTCTGCTCCTTCTTTCCCTTCCCCTCCTCGGGCAATCCCTCAGCCGGAAGACCCAATCCCTCCCTGGCCTCCTTCGTCATCGCCACCAACCTCTCCCTCCTCTCTCCCCAGCTCTTCATCGGCGGGTAGATGGGGATCGTATGCGCAATCGTCAGAGACTCCCCATTTGCATCTTTCACCGCCCCCTTGGCGCGCGTCTGCACTTTCATTTCCGACAAAGACATGTCGACAAGGCGAATATCGACGTCCTCGCCTCGGAGATCGCGGACCAGTTGGCGGATGGGTTTTTCAAGATCCAGGGGAAGCTGTAGGAGGGCTAAGGGACAGAAATGTATCAGGATGTGCAGGAGGTCGGTGGCATGGTCCTTGTTCATGTGGGAAAGGGTGCGGGCAAGGGAGGTGGGGTCGATGCCGTCTTTGTTGTTGGTGGTGGCCATTGTTGCGGTGGTGATTGCTTGGTTTGTGTTTGGCCTGGTGGGCAGGTTGTCCTTCGTTGGGAGACTTTGTTCTTGACTGGTGGGAAGAGAGGTTTGATGATGCTCTTGTTCTTGACGGTCTGGAATGGAAGGAGGGAAAGGAGAGGTGAGGTTGAGATTAAGTTGGAGCTTGGGGCGCGCTTCGCTGGCACGCTGCCAGGTAGTCCGATTGAGCACATTAAGGGGAACCACAACTGTGGATCGATGAGATCAAGCTGGCAGGTCGGGTAGGGGTGACCCATGTGCGGGGCTTGCAGGCTGCTGCAGCTGCTGCAGCTGCCGCCGAGCCGCTGACGGGGACGCCTGATTTAATTGTTAGTGCATCTCGCTGAACTGAACTGCAACCCAACGTCAAGTTTTCTTCGTCCAACAACACGATTCACTTCATCACCATCGTCGCCATGAGCAAAAGCAGCAACATCCGATTGATTACAGCCTCTGTCTCATCTGATCCAGCTTTCTGATTCGGTACTGCCGACGTTCGCAATCTCAGTCCCATCAACTCTCGACTACCAGAGCCAGTCCTCCCAGTTAGGTGCTGGATCGATGTAGGTGGATCTCGATCCAGCCTTGATGGCCTTTGTGACCCTTTTTCTACCCTCTTGGGCGTCGATGATCTGGCTTCCCTTCTCCGCGCACAGCGCGGCCGCTACATATTGCCTCAAAATTCTACCCCCATCCGATCTCGCCTTCTCCTTGTTTGATGACTCGGGCATCTCTAAACACGATGATGAGGTCAGTTGAAAGAGGTCGGCTGTAGCCCAGGACAGGTACACGTTGGCCGAGAGGTAGGCCCTGATGGGGTCGATCATCAATACTTTCAGAGGAGATTGAATCTTGTTTCTGCTGTAGAGGTAACGGTTCAGGCTCTCTAGAAGCTCCTTGAGAAGCTTGACTTTTTTCCCTCTCTTCCTCAATTTTCTCCAACTCCTCCCATAAGGGCAGCGTCCCGGGGCTTATCTTGGCCCTTCTGAGGACCTCCTGGAAACGCTGACAGAATTTTATCTCCACGTCTATGGCCGAAACAAGCGCTTCATCGACTTCCTCTCGCAAACCGACTTGCCATTCTGGCCCAGGCACTATCACCGGAGCACGGCCTGCCTCCTCTATCCAACCCTCTTCATGCATTCGTCTCACCATGTCATATTCTGACATCGTCTCTACTTGAGCACGGGATCGCTTTGTCAAGTCGGCTTCCTCCTTCTCCTCTTTGTACAATACAATATCGCTGCAATTGGGGAGACACCATAACGCGGACTTGTCTTTGAACATGGCCCTTGCCAAAACCCTGGGGAAGGAAGGGTGTGTTCGGGCAGAGATTATATAATGGCCATCTGGCCTGCCGCCATGTTCCTGCAGGAGATCGACGAGAAAAATCTCTCGGTTGCGTACCGACGCTTTTGCTCGGTTGAGATCGTTGCAGAGTGCTTGGTCTTGAAGCCGCGAGAACCATGCTTCTGGGTTAGCGTCTACGAATATCTCTAATGCTGCTGTTGACACCGGCAACGCCATGATGATGGGTATGCGCTGAGTCCTCTGGATGATCTTTGATGGGGTGTGAGAATGGGCAGAAGTTCTTGGGCTCAAAGCGGAAGGGCGATGATGGGTCGGTGATCAACATAAACCAGCTGGAAGACGGGACAAACGGTTGTCCTTTATACGTCAGGGTCGTCGCTTGCCGCTTGAAGTTGCTCAACAAGGGAAACACTCATTCAGCAATCATTGCGGCCTGAACGATATTGAATCATTCGACTGGCGCCATGGTCGTCTGCGACATGTTCCACGATCAAGCAACCACCACGATTGACAAACTTGACGGAAGAGATGCAAATTCCTAAAGCAACCGGATATGCCGGGCCGTCAGATCAAGAACCACTCTCTCACAAGGGAGAATTGACGCAATCGAGTTAAGTGTTCACGGTCAGGAGTACTACCGGAAGTCACCACTCAACGGAATCAAAGGCAGATCTCACAAAACCACCCAGTTCCTATCACCAAAAGCTGATACATTATATCATCCTACCCATACACCAACGGTAACGTACTAACTATATGGAACGTCTGCCAACTCCATACAACCCAGCGTCCGCCCCCTTATGCAGCCATTAATTTTACGTTCTTCCCCACCTTGTTTGCTCATATCCTCTACAGTCCAATACTGGTTTGATTGTTAGCTCGAGACCTCGGGTCAACTTCCCGAGGTGTTTTTATATCTAATTGATTCGTTTGGTTTCATGATTAAAGTGTAATATTACCTTGAATATGCCGTTTACGTGGTTTAATATGTTATATTGAATCTTGTTAATGCCTTTTCGATCCGTGCTCAGCCATTCAATCTGTCCTTATGAGGTATAGGACAATTTGGGATGGATATGGTCAGTATACCAGGAGTACCAAGCTAACAAACAAACCAGCATTGAACTGTATATCCTCCTTTTCGCAAATGTTGGACTTAATCTCCATTTGAAGCACAAGCGCCACATAGTTCCGCAAAAGACCCAATGCAACATCTTCGACACGCTTTTGCCTCGCGGGCTCGGACAGGAGATTCAACATGTTGAACGCGCTGAAGAATAGCCAGAGGCTGACGGAAAGGTAAATGCCATCTGATTCAAAACAGAGCTCAACTCCATCCTTCGTTCCCTTTCTTTGTTCCTTTCCTTCACATGATGGTCTAAGATATCGAGAGTCCATTCCAGTGCGTTTTCGCCCTCTCATTCCTTGTCTTTACCGTAAGAGAGGTAAGTTGCAGGTCAATCTCTTGATTTTATCCTTGATCTCCGTGACGGTAAGAATATCATCTTGCCCAAACGTGAGGTTGGTAGTCAATTTTCTGACCCAGAACTCCAGGAACTTCGCGATCTTGACTTTGTTGGCCTCCGCTCTGGCGGCCTCATCACCGCCGCTGGTATTCTCCTTGAGTTGCGCCGCAATCTCTGGGAGGCCGTATTGGTCGTAGTTCATGACCTTCGCTAGTCTGCTAGGGAGGCTCTCGGTGCCCTGCACTTTTTTTATCGGGGCCTCTCCAGCTGCTGAGGGGCTCGGGCAAACATGCCGCGCGAGCGTTGTACCACTTGCTTTCCTCATGGTATTCAAGGTCGAGCAGTGATTCATCAACTTGCTTTCCTATTTTGCCGTCCGCATATCTACATGGATGGCCGACCAGTAACCTCATAGCTAGGTGTTCGACTGATGCTGATCAATAGATGAATTCGTGTGGGTCGTAGAATGCTGAAGCTGACTGGGAGAGATGCTGAAGCTGACTGGAGAGATGCAGAACCGCCAGGGAGAGATGGATGAGAAGGGACAGCAAGTTCTCGCAGGACCACGACGAGGAAATCACCTTCATAAGTACTTCGAACTCGCTTCATCTTCAAAGATCTCGACACAAAGGCCTCGTAGCCACACTCCCAGGATCTCAAGGATTTGAGCGCGCTCGTCACCGACCGGTCTGCTAAACGCCCATGGACGAGGTGGAAATCCAGGGAACCAACAGCGGGAATCATTTTCTACGAATTTGATAAAGAAACGCCCTAAATCCAAGCCGGAGAACCGCCGCCGCACAAATCAGCCGTCTGGTGTGGGCGGTTGGAACGACCACCAACACACCGGACAAAGCAGAAACAGCACCAGCAAGCCAAGGGTTAGCGGCAAACACCGTGAATAGCAGCAAATGAGCCGCACAAAATGGAAATGGATTAACTAACGGTCGCAAGAACAGGTTACGGCACTCGAGGTATGACGATGACTTCTATCCCTTGGCGCCTTCCTCCCGACCTTGCGAGACCGGCTTCGCAAGGCTTCGATTTCCCAAACACGTATTCCCGCCATCCCAATGAAAGAAACTTTGAACCACAATCTTCATCTATCCACAGATGTTGAGACCGACCATGCTCAATCTCATGGTCGTAACTAACACGAGGCCCCTACATAACCACACATGCACGCTTGAAATCCGCTCTATGATTTCGTCTGCGTTGGCGATCAAGCTCCTTCCAGTCGACGGTTGACTGCCAGGCCCTGGCCTGCTCGGCGTTAGGCTGCCCGGCTCCAGGCTCCCCGGCACTGGATTTCCCGGTCTCACGAGTCGTGCCCTCCCCAACGGGCTTGCGCCGAATATCCTTTTGCACGGATTGAGCCGCCTCTGTTCCAGACTCTCTGGTTCCCGAATCCCCCCCGGTTCCAGATTCTTCGGTGCCGGACTCCTTGGCCTCGGGCTCCTTACCTTTGGGCTCCTTGGTCTCGGGGTCCTTGGTCTCGCACTCCTTGTTGCCAGACTCTTTGGCCCCGGCATCCTTAGCCACAAACTCCCTGACCCTGTATTTCTCAGTGATGGGATACTCAGCTATATATTCACCGATCAATACCAATGCCAAATAGTTCCTGAGGAGGTCTCTGGCGATCATCTGCACGGAATCCCGTGCTTCTTGGAATGAGTCGCCAGGAGGCAAGAACAACCTGAGGTCAGCTGCACCCCAGAAGAGCCGGAGACTGGCTGTCAGGTATGAGGGTACTGGAACCCCCCTGCGGGTAGTATGTCCCACATCAACGATGAAGGGGTAAATCCATGTGAGTCGTTCATGCTCCTCACTCTTCTTTAGCTCTTTTGCTTCGGCTGTCTTTGGCTGCTGCTCCTCCAACGTCTTTTCATACCTAGCAAGCCCCGTTTCGGCAATCTTGGCAAGTCCCATGGCCTTCTGAGCCAGCGAGGCTGGCAAGAGGATGCCATTGGACACGAATTTGACATTTTCGGTGATGGGCTGGACCCACTGCTCCTTTAAGAGACGGTCCATGATTGTTTTCGCATCCATATTTAAGATCTCCCAATCTTCCGCATCTCGGTTCCATTTCCTTTCCTCGTATTCCTTCGTCCTGGCTTTTCGCTCGAGGATGTCATCGACGACGTCCGCTAGGACCAGCATCCCATTACTGTCGATGACCATCATCTTGGCCAAAACCTTTGTAAGACTCTCAGCATCAACTTCGCCGCCGCCTGTGACAAAATCAATGGGTATTTCAGAGAGCTGAATCTTCCGAGAGAACCTGATCGGATCATTTCTGGGTCCTAGTCGATCTGTGAGGACCTTGTCGAGTTCCTCAGACGGTATATCCAGCCATAATCCACGATGGCTGACTCTCTTCGCTTTCAGCTCGACGAGAAGTACCAATGCCACATAGTTCCTGAAAAGAAGCTGCACGACACCAATGAGCGATTCCTCGGCGGCAGCCTCGTGGTCCGCCAGCGGGCTCAATAAGTCCAGTGTCCTTTGCTGCCCAGAACAGAAAAACAATGACAGAAAGATATGCCTGAATCGAAACGCAGTCTGTCATGCCTTGGGCCAAGTCGGTAATGAGAGCATGAAGTGACTTGAGGTGACCCGTCTTCTTTTTGTCGTTTATAACAGCTTCCTGGGCGCGCCCAATAGCCTTGGCCAAAACTAGCACAGGAATGGCT